>JAJIBD010025899.1:0-97709 GCA_021461705.1 Cryptotis parvus | reverse complement strand
CCCATCTGATAAGGGGTTAATATCCAGGATATATCAGGCACTGGTAGAACTTTACAAGAAGAAAACAAACAACTCCATCAAAAAATGGGGAGAGAAGAAATGAACAGAAGCTTCAGCAAGGAAGAAATTCGAATGGCCAAAAAAACATGAAAAAATGCTCATCATCAGTAATCATCAGAGAGATGCAAATCAAAACAACAATGAGATACCACTTTACACCACAGAGACTGGCACATATTCAAAAGAGCAAGAACAACAAGTGCTGGCTTGGATGTGGGGAAAAGGGGACACTCATCCATTGTTGGTGGGAATGCCAGCTGGTACAGCCTTTCTGGAAAACAATATCGACATTCCTCCAAAGACTAGAAATTGAACTCCCATTTGACCCAGCCATACCACTCCTGGGAATCTACTCTGGGAAGCCAAAAATACGCAGCGGAAACACCATCCCTACTTTTATGTTCATAGCAGCATTATTCACAATAGCCAGAATCTGGAAGCAACCAGAGTGCCCGAAAATCGATGACTGGATAAAGAAGCTTTGGTACATCTACACAATGGAGTACTATGCAGCTATTAGGAAAAATGAAGTTATAAAATTTGCCTATAAATGGATGGACATGGAGAAGATTATGTTGAGCGAAATTAGCCAGAAGTAGAGAGACAGACATAGAATGACTGCATTTATTTGCATGGCATAAATATATATGTACATATTATGCTACCAATATCCAAGGTCAAGTGAAACATATATCAGGAGGTCTTGTCAACGGAGGAAATTATCACAAACGTGTGGGAGTCAGAGGCTAGGTAAGACAGAAAATGGAACAGTGTGCTAACAATTGTTGAGGGTACTAATGCCAACCTAGAACTGAGCATTAAATAGAGGCAAAAGAGATACACATGACAACCCTTTAATGTATGTTCTGTAATCCATAGTCTGGAGGGGAAGGAAAAGAGAAAGAGAGTGAAAGGGAAAGAAATAAAGGACCTGCCATGGAGCAGGGCTGGGGGAGGGGGGGAGGGAACCGGGATGTTGGTGGTGGGAGATGGGCACTGGTGGAGGGATGGGTGCTGGAACACTGTATGACCAAAACCCAAACATGAACTTTTTAATTGTATATCTTTGTAATTGTAAAAATAAAAAAAAAAAAAAATAAAATGAAATATGCAAAGGACATAAAAGAAAAAGAAAAGCAATATTTCAAAATCCAAAAATCTAAAGACATCAGAAAGTTTAACTTTGAGAGTTATAGTGTCTGATTAGAAGACAATATAACTAGTACTTGGGGAAGGACACAAAGGAGAGGTTAAAGTTAAACACAGAGGATTTTCTGTGCCCTGAAGGGATAGGGTATGCCTGGAGGAGCACTGGAATGGGTGCAATTCAGTTATGCAAATGGGTGCAATTGGGTGTGCCCTGATGGGTAGGGTGTGCCTTGAGGAATTCAATTCAGTTAATGCACCTATGCACCTATGCTCCCTGCAGTAGGAGAAAGGACATCTCAGTTTTAAACCTGAAATGCTTAGGACTATAATCCAACAACTATCATCCAAAGTAACCTTGCACTAACTTTAAAAAAAAATCAGTTTGCTTAATCTTTTATAAATTGGAAAGCACCCACAAGATTAAAGAAATGTACCTTTCAAAGCAAAATAATCAAATCCATCTATTTGTGTCATTTTGATGGAATTTATTTACCGATGCTTATATTTTTTAGAACCTCTGTCAGCAGGCCTGTGAGATCAATGCCATGACATATTTTGTTTACAATTTAACCTCCATTTCCCCTAGACTTTGGAGTTTTAATACCTCTGGCAGTTACTTCTGACTCTTTTGATCTAGTTGAAAGTTAAAGGCCAAATAAAAGCAATTCTTTAGTATCAACAAAACTCAGAGAGAACTGCTTGACTGACAATTGTTTAATTTCACTTAAGACTTCATATGTGTATTTTTTAATTAGAACTTCATCTGAACGGTACTATTAAGTTTTTCCTTTTATTGCTCATTTAATTATTACTCTATGGTATGTAAGTCACTAAATTTGCTAAGAATTCAGAAATTGAATCTGAATTCAAATTTTATAGATAAAACCCTTACCAAATATGACAATAATGTTAAGTTTGTCATATAAAATAATTTACTGTATATATTACAATGATATGAAATATATCCTGAACATTACAATAGATAAATAAGGGCCCCAAAAATAAAATATGGTTTTATATGATGCTATTGACCTAATAAGAGTTCCAGTTCTTACCTCTAAATATTTAAATTTAATCTTGATCACAGCCAAGATGAGTATTTTTTAGTGAGTCATTAGTTTTCCAATTAATAAGAACGTATTTTGTGTTATGGACTTTATAAGTCACTTTTCTATTTTCAGAGCATAGCAGATACTGTGACTTTTATTGTACAATTGAGAACCTTAGAACTATTGCTGTGTATTTCAAAAATTAGAGAAGAGTAAACAAACATTCATCTGATGCTTGACCAATCACAAAGAAACCAATATATCAAGCTTAAATACTGTTAAGGCACATACTTTTATTGTTCAGTTTTCTGGAAATCAATTAGAGAAAATATTTGTTATGCGTATCCAAGGCTATGTTTATAATAGCATTTGTCCCTTCCAATACATTTCTGTACTGCTTCGTATAGAATCATTTTGTTTATCTTTAAAGTGTTACAAAGAAGCAAGAAATAATATACAAAAGAATATGAATTTAATATTTCATTAAAAACATAAATTGCATTTTATGTTTTTCTAATTTTTGAGGAAAGACAGTTTTGTCCCTATCAAATGTAATAGAAATTATACTATAATTTGGAAAGCTATTCTCAATGATAATAAAAAATGCTTTAACAGATATATGTTGCAAGAAATTTTAACCATTTTTAAAGAACATTTTTTACTTTTTCTTCTCAAATGCTCTTTATAAATTGATGCCCCTATGTCGGGAACGCCGCCGGGGGTCCCCCGACAGTGTCAGGACAGAGGTTGTCTTCTACCTCCGAGGACGCCGGGAGAACAGATGAAAACTCACGAGTCCGGTGCAGTTCCAAAAATGGCTTTTAATAGTACAAAAGCTCTTCCACAGCACTAGAAGATGGAGCAAAAGGTCAAAGAGCAAAAGACCAAAGCCAAAAGCCAAAAGCCGCAGGAGCCAAAAGCTGAAGGCTGAGGAACCAAAAGGCAAAAGGTGAAAGGGCCTCAAGTCAGCCCCTTATATACACCAAAGTAATCCAATCGGGAGGTTGTCATGCCAACAAAGAACCCTAAACAGAGTGTAGTGCCACACACCCTATTGTAGGTATAAACAAAGGTTACACCAAGGACTAATCCCGAGATTATCTCTTATGTAAAACACTGGAGAGAGAGGGGCTGATATAAAGTAATACATCTTAACTTCATGAGCTTCATGTAATCTAGATGGTACCCACAAGGTCCTTATTATTATCTGCACCAGGGTGATTCTGAGTATCTTGTTCTCATGTACTGAAAGGGTCATACTCGCCTGCTTAGAGCAAACTAGTATGATCCTTCCTATAGTCTACCTTTAGTCTCAGCGTAGCCAGGGTGGTAGTCTCCTGGTAAATTCTAACTGTCCCACGTTGGGTGCAGTGGGTATAAAGAGGAGCTGTGCCCAATCTAGAAAACATAGAAGTCTTAGTAGATGTATAAGTCAGAAGTTATTCAATCAAGGTGACTTCTGTAACTGCCACGCCCTCTAGCAGTGTTTACATAGAAGAGAGATCTCATTAGAATGAACATTGCCTTAAATAAGATTAAGCTGGGAGTGAGCAAAACAACAAAACTCCCAGATTAGCTAAACATGTCCTCCAACACCCCTACATTTTTCCCATAAAAATATAGTATAAGCAAGGCCTTTGGTATTGATAATATATTTATTTCCTATCTTATAGCTGGTCAAGGGACATATAAAGCACAGAAACTCTTGGGAAACTTGACTAGAGTGTTAGAACTTTAAATAAAATAATCATATAAAATTGCTATGAGGCTGTTTGGCACATAAGAAATACAAATATTACTTTTAATTTTAAATGGGTTTGTACTTTAAAATTGCTTTTATTTTCAATCAAGTATATAATTTAGTTCTTTGCACTAAGACAGATCATGAACTTGATTTTTTTTACCTAAAATATTTTTTAATTTTTTGAATATTTTATTTTGGGTACTGTGGTTTACATAGATGGTGTGATTTTCTGAAAGACAGGGAGCTTTCTCCATGATAAAACTTTGACCTAATAGTAGAAATAAAATGAGCACTGTCACTCTTGCAAACTGACTTTAAAAAATCTCATCACTAGAAAAAAAGCAGGAAAAATATAGAGAGATTCCAATGTATATATATATTTTATATTCGGAAGAAACTGAAAAAGACTCCATCAGTTTCTTCCGAATTTTGAGGTAATGCCATAATGCCTTTTCACCTCTTCAGAATATTCAAGAACCTTCAAAATTCATAACTGAAATTCAGTGACAATCCAATCTTCAGGATATATCAGTCTATTCATTAAATTATCTCATTAAACAGTCTCATTATGTAAAACTTACTTTTATGCCAAAGGCTTAATTCATTAGTAAGTGATTCAAAAGAAATGGCAGGTAACACAATAAATATTCCTCCCAGGACTCAAAATGAGTGGATCTGAGGGGTAGGGGGGTTATTTATACCATCACCAATCTAGGGTTAAAAGGAAACATTAACTTTACTTTTTAAGTTTTAACTGAAAACATTAGGCTGTTCCCATTGTTTTTCTGCACTTGGATTCTGCAGCAGGCAATGAACTGGGGTCTTCAAAGTATCGACATCTTTGCCAGAGTTCTGAACGGCTTGGGGAAACGAACATGTATAAAACCTGCAGTTTGTGTTCAAAGACATCCAAAGGCATGTCGATGCAATGTCATAGACTTTCCCTGGTCTTTTTGGATTAAACTGGTGACTCTGGAAGCCTGTCATCTACAGGAAAGGTCCAGCGTCTCTATACAGCCAGTTTTCTTGTAGCATCACAAGTTGTTTCCAAACATGCTTTTGGAGAAAGCCCTATCCTTTGCTCTGGCAAGTGAAAAGCAAAACTAAACCATTCATTCATTTCTGCCAACAGAAAATCAAACAGTCTTTCCCATTTGAAAAAATAATATCATATACACAGAATATATTAAAGTGTTTATAAGGTGTAGTCTATTCTGGGAGCAATAGCTCTTTAACGAAATGGATTGAAACAATTCTGCGAGGTAATTTAATGTTACCAAATGATAATAGATGCTATTTGGATAAGATAATGAATAAAACCCCCCACATTTTTAGTTTCATATTCAAAATTACACGCACTGTCTCCTATAACAACATATAACCCAAACTTTGTAATTGGTCAAATGACTAATTACTATTCATTCTGGTATTCACTGAGATTCAGTGTCATTTGGAAGGCGGAACAAGTTCCTTAGTTTATTTAAACAGATCTATTTTGAATGTTCCTTCAGTAGGTTTTAAGATGAATACAAAAATATCAATGAGTAAACAATAATTCTCCATCTATCTGTTGTTGAATAATAAGTTAAGTTTATCTGGGTATCATTCATACATGCACATAAAATTGTCAATTTATTCTTTTGTTTTCATGCATAGTGCCAGTGAGCTTTTATCAGCTCACTGATAAAAATAGCACTTACAAATCAGTTCTTTATTTTATTCATACAGCTTTTAATATTTAATGAGATGAGTGAACTTTTAAAAAGTTTGATCTAGCTCTAGTAACAAACATACATGATAATTTTGTATTCAATTAGAAATTTATTTTTCAGTATTACATATACACCGTATATAGTGTTTATAATTTCTTGTAGTTGTTCTAGTACAATGTTATTTTTTAAACCTTTATCCAAAGTTTTTGTTCATATATGCTATGTTACTGAATTATACCTTTAAAATTAGATGGCAGTTGTGACCAGAGCAATAGGATGTCTTGGGGGCATATTGCCTTTGTCAATAGAGTAATATTACTGTCTCCTTGTGTTTTACTCCCTACTTTTTTATCTTATATAATTTTCAAAGCAGTTCAAAGTATATATATATTTTTTGCTTTTTTGGGTCACACCTGGCAATGCTCAGGGGTTTTACCTGGCTCTGCACTCAGAAATTACTCTTGGCGGTGCTCAGGGGACCATATGGGATGCAGGGATCGAACCCGGGCCGGTAAGGGCCGGCTGTGTGCAAGGCAATCACCCTACCCACTGGACTATCGTTCTGGCTCTCAAAGTATATTTTAAGTGCCAAGTTTTGTAACAAGAAAGCACTAACTTATGTTGTTATAGACATAAAGCATAGACCATTATTTTCCTGAATAGTTCGTTTACTGAAAAAAGCATAGGTCAATCACATAATCACATAAAAGAAGTACATAGCAGTTGTCATATTTTAAAAAGAGTGTACTGAAGATATATGACTATAACTCCAGGTAATATAGGATTCGAAAAGAAGTTGAGAGTCTATAGTTTCGCATACTCTTTAATATCTATAATTTTAAAAGATTTTGTCTCTAGAAACCTTGGATTGTTCACCAGTAATTTTATATTAGTTGACTATAAATATAATGAGTCACTATAGTATACACTGAGATCAGAGTCCTTAGATAAACCCCTTTATTTGCCTTTAATTGTTGTTTAATGCAAATTAAGTAGAGATTAATGTCTATTTTCAGGCTGATGTGAATGATTTACATGGTGCGAGTTTGGGTGTATATGTATGTTTGTATTTTGTGGGGATCCAAATGGTGGTGTCACCAAAATCACTCTTAGCACAGGTGAAGCTCTAACAGGGATTAATTTCTCAGCCTCAAGCTTGCAGATTCCTTGACATTGAACTCTATCTAAGTAGTATAATTATTGCTTTCCTGGAATTATTTTAAGTAATTTCTTATTTTTAACAATAATTTGTTTCGAACATAAACAGTTACTGTGCTTTATTTTTCTAAAGGTATCTAATTATCAAAATATTTTTTTAGATAACATTATTACACAAAATAATAGAACAAATAATGTTTGTTGCTAAAGATTATCTTATTTTCCTAATAAAAGTAAGTGTTAAATCAGGATATTTATCATGACACTGTATATTTTATATAACCTACACAGCATATATAGATCAGTATGTGTATGCATATTCATTTGCTCATAATAAATGTATATGTCATACCTCTAAATATGGAATTTTTATTTTGTGTATATTTTAATATATGTAAATATACATAGACTCTAATATTAAAAGTTGGAAGACAAAGGAAGTCAACTGCTAAGATCCAGTACAGTATATGATCTAGACTAACATTCAAGTTGCATTCAGAGAAATAAAGTTGCAGTGTAAATGAAGACAAATCCCATTATTTGTGAAAGACACAGCATTAGAATCCATATTTCAAGAGTATTGAAAAATTCTTACAAGTAAAACATTAATAAAATAATATAAGAACATTACAAGCAAAGAATGGTGATACTAAGGGGCCAACTGAAAGCATAGACCCAGTTGGAGATGAGAATGGGTGTAAGTCAGCTAGAATGTGAAGGGGGTGGGGGTGCTTGTTCCATGGCAGAAACAGCAAAGCATGAGCATTTATCTATCGCTTAACTACAGTTCAGGAATTGGATTAGTTTTTTCATCCCATTTAAACATTATCAATGCCATTACACACTGGAAAACAAACAAAAAAGCACAAGGGGCCTGAGCGATAGCACAATAGATAGGGCATTTGTCTTACACACGACCAACCTAGGTTTGATCCCCGGCATCTCATATGGTCCCCAAGCACCACCAGGAGTTATTACTGAGTGCTAATCCAGGAGAAACCCCTGAGCATTGCTGGGTGTGACCCAAAAAAGTAGGGGGAAAAAAAGCACAAGAGTTTAAAGAATTGGTTCTGATCATAAAATTACTGTACATCTAATTATTTGAAATAAGTTCTAGCATAGCTATATTTAAGTACTATAGTGCATTATCTTAAGAAAGCCAAAATATGCTATTTTTATTGTTTTTCTCTATGGGTTTTTTAATTTTATTTGATGTATAAATTGGTTAATATTCATGAAAAATATAAACGTATAATTTCGGGACCAACTTAAATGCTTTATATCCAATTTAACATTGGGGTAATTTTATTGCTGTCAGCCTTTTATTGCTATGTAATTTTTTATGTCTAATCCCCTCAAATATAACTCTTACTTTATATAATATTATAGTTAATGACATTGCAAACCAATTATTACATATCCTTAATAGAATTACAAAATATTTATAGATGTATTTGAAAAATTGCCCCCTCAGAAAAGTCTAAGATTTGGTACTATCAGATTAAACATCTTGTAGAGCATGTGTAGCAATATTAAATAGCCTCTTTGTATAATGCCACCATATCAGTCCTTTAATGTGAAACTTTCATGGGTCAATAGTCTCTATCTCTACACATATAATAATATGACCATATAGAAATTATTAGTATTTGTTATTAGCATTTGGTTAAAATAATTAAAACCTTTCATAGTTTATACAATGGTAAATATAATTAGGAAGGTTTGGGCCCATCCTTTGGTGTTTGGGAACTACATCAGACTTGGTGCTGGGTGTGGTTCTCTATCACTGCTCAGGGTGCAAGTGCTGGGGATCAAACTCTGGGCCTTGGACATCATTGAACCACATCCTTGACCTATAAATGTAAGTTAGTAAGTTTTTTATTATTTGTCTATTTCTGTAATGCTTTTTCTTTGTACAGCATCTAAAGTGAATGTGTGTGAGTTTAGATTAAATGAAACTAAATTTTTAACTGAAATTTTTTTAAACCATTAAATGAAAAATGATTTTTAATAGTTGCAAAAAGAAAATGATACCTTGCAAAATACATTGATCTGAAAGTAAAAATATGGATCTTGGGCTTCAAAATAATATTTTAAATTACAGTTCTTACCCTTTTTTCAGTTTCATGCATACATTTTCATTTCTGTGAATGTCAATCTGTGATTTTGAAGTATTAAAAATTTTTAAATAATTTAAAATAAAGTTTATGTGTTTCAAATGCAACCAAGCTCTTTATGTGGAAAAATTATTTAAAAGTTTAGACAATTATTTTTCTGTTTTATAAAATGTCACAAGAGTTTTCGAGGTGAAATATTTACAGTATATTTGTAGGAGAGTTTTAATGTGTTTTCAGCAGAGGAAGCATAATGAAATGAGGTAAAGAAACCTGTAATCCTTGAATTTCACTGTATACTCCGTATCTTTGCTCTCTCTGGCTTCTAGTATTACTCATATTTATTCTGTGTCATTTTTTGTTTTTGGCCGCTATTTTACCATCCTATATCTTTCTCTGCAAATCTTCAATGTGACCTATTATGCTCTGTCTTTATGGTAATAAGAAAAAAAGTAGTGTCAGATTCTATTTCAATATCCTGGTTAATGTACTAATTTTGAGTTAATTTAATGGCTATATTTCCAATTTTTTAATTGACTTTGAAGGTGCCTAATTATATTTCACTCTGTCTCTACCCTCAGGATTATTTCTTAACTGGCCTTGAGAATTAAACTGATAGAAACCAAACAAACCATGTTGTTCTGTTCAGAGGCATATTCCTACAAAGATAATTTGTACGTTGGAAATTAATGAATAGGTTAATATAATTCACAAGTTCATATAAGCCTATACTTTGCACTCAACAGTTGGAAGTTATGAGTGCAGAATGAAATTCTCATTTGTCCCTACCCTCAATTATTCCTTTGATTTGTCCTCAACTCAGGGTATACTTGGGAGGAGTTTATTCTCAGTTTTCTCTGATTATTGTAGAGGGGAATAAGATACAAGACAATGAACCAGAGTAATCTTGCTCTAATGCCCGTTGAATCTACTGAGATTGCTAACTAGATATTTACCTATAGTTCTGAATCTTCTGCTTTTGTATAAAATACTCAACAGTTTTGTTAGATCCTGCTATGGCCCCAACTATGTATGCCCTGGGGTCTTGAGAAACAAGTCATTGACCAGGCCTATCTATCCTGGTCATCTGGATAGTATAGTTTTTCCACTGGCTGAGGACAGGAAATCCTCAAGGTTGGTTAATCACAGGACTGGGACAGGACATACTACTTCTCTTGTCTTTCCTTAAGTTTGCATGACCTTTTTTAGGATGGAATGTTTGAAATACATTTTTCTTTAAGTTTATTGGCTATATAGATTTGCGTGGGCTGTGACACATGCAACGGCCTTGGAAGGCCTATATAATCCCTTCTTGCCCTCTCTCCAGGGTCAAACATTCTCACTAGGACCTGTGTGTCTCAGTGAAGCGATCGTCCCCAGCTAGCTGGAATAAACCCTGTTTGTTATTGCATTGCGAGTGTGGTTCTTTGCCATCTGAGCGGGAAGTGGACAAACGGAGAGAGGGCTCCAACAGTTTCATGCCTTCATATTCCTTTTCATCAAATATTTTAAGGCTAATATTTATATAATATTTCTTAATGTGTTAAGGTTTCATTTGTTCAGTGATATTTTTTGGTATTCTGGTTGCAAATTGTGTTTGACCTCATCCCTGCCTTGTCATTTGCAAGCATACTTTTCGTGAAATGTATTTACTACATGGTACAGGGAGAGCTAGTACTTAAGAATTTTTCAAGTCATTTTATTATCTTGATTTAACAGTTCTGTAAGAAATTTTCCAATAATAATTAACCATAAAAATAAAATAGTTCTATGTTTTAAAGGAGATAATATAGATATTCTAAATCATTTATTCAAGGAAGTGCATGTGGTACTTTAAAGTTTACTTAATATGTATAACTAAAGTCAATATACAATAAATGCATTGGTATGCTCTTTTCCACATACTAAAAAATGTCATTACTCAAGGAATTTAAAAAAAATGAGTCAAACAGGGAATTTGTTTCAGTAGTCATAAAGGTTATATTCATCCTCTATAGTTATAAAAGAATAAAATGTAATTTTACCTCATTTGTGCTCTATTGGATATTCTATGTCATGTCAGGTCAAGATTATGCTAGAGGATTTGTTTGTTTGTTTTTAAGTATAATAGATTTCATTTGGAGGTTTTTTAAGGTTTGGAAGAATTTCTAGTGGTTCATCTGGACCTGTGTCAGGGAGCTGCTGGGGTCGCCAATGATAGCAGGAAATGAGTTCCTTTTACCTCTAAGCCAGTGGGGAATAGATGAAAACTCAGGAGTCCAGCAGAGTTTAAAAGGCTTTACTCTCACTGGTTCTGGTATGAAATTCAGTAACAGGAAAACCCCAAACTGTCGGTTCCTAACTGGGCCCCAAACACATGTAGGTTTATAATCCTAGGCTAGGATGGCTGCTACCACATGCTAAGGCCTGACAGGGAAGAGAACTGAGAGAAGGAGAGGAGAGCAGAGAGCAAAGAGGAACCAAAATGGCCAAAGAACCCTTTCTCCTTCTCCTTGCTTAACTTATAGATAGAAGCCCGCCAAAAACTTCCAGCCCAGCCCATCATGGGCTGGTCTATCTAGAGATGAAACCAGGTAAATGTCTCAATTGAAATGCAGATCTTCAGGTGCGCCCTTTGGCTTCACAATACTAGAGCTGACTCCCTGAGATAATATCTCCATAGCAGAGCAGGGAGGGGCTGCATCTCTAAACCAGAAAGCAGTTCAGAATGTAATTTGTAGAGAATGGCATTAATACTTCTTACTATGAATGCACAAACAGAGCCTACACTGAAAGTGTCCCACCTGCACAGCAGAGCCTGGCAAGCTACCCATGTCGTATTTGATATGCCAAAAACCAGTAACAATTATAGACATCATTCCCATGACCTGAAAAATGGTTTGAGGCTCTTCATGTTCCTGGAGTGAGCAGATAACCTTGGGTTATACTAGCACACGACAGGACATATGGAAATGTTACTGGTGCCCACTCTAGCAAATCGATGAACAATGGGAAGACAAGTGATACAAGTGATAGTATGAATATATAGCCAGCCGATTCCAGACTCTAGATCCTCTAAGGTCCAAAATCCATGAGAATAATTCACTTTGGCATTACCTTTAGAATCAGCGACATGCAGTTTGCCCAGAGGCGCACTGGCATGTCTCTTTGATCTAGGAGAACTGATAACATTATGGTTGATCCAACATGGCCAAGCACTCTTTGGAATATCTACATGTATTTCCCTTGTGGGGACCCATGGGAGCAGGAAGGGTATTGAACTGGGACAATCAAGATTCATAATTTTCATGATAAAGTATTTATGTCATATAAAATTATGAAATCAATCCAATTCTACCCAAGCTGCTGTTGTGTCTGCTCTGGAGATTCCCTAAAGGCAGGGAGTAGCTCTTCACATAAGCTAAGTGTATCCGAGCCTAAAGCACAGTAGGGTTTGTCACCCAACAGACCTGGGCTTTTCTTTAAGGGAAGACTTGACTACCATTTCGTTTGCCTGAATAGTGATAGGTTTGTTCAGGTATTTCAAGTGTTCTTAGGTCAGCCTTGGGAGGTTATCGGAATCCAGGAATTAACCCATTTCATTTAGATTCTATTGTTTCATGGCGTACAATTCCCAAAATATCTGTAATTTCTTATGTTATGTACCTCTATTCATTTCTGATTCTGTTTATTAGGGGTCTTTCTCTTCCCTTTTTTTGTGAATCTTGCTAGTCATTTCTTAATCTTTGGTGGGTTTGTATGTTTGTTTGTTTGTTTGTTTGTTTGTTTTCAAAGAACCAGGTCTTGATTTCATTGAACGGTTGGATTTTTTTTTGAGGGGAAAGGAATTCCAGCTCATTGGCTTTTGCTCTAATTTCATCATTTCCTTTCTCCTGCCTAGATTGAGTTTCTTGTGTTGGGTTTCTTGTGTTGGTCATTTTCTAAGATCGTAGAATGTGAAGTCATAGTATTTATGTGAGGTCTTCCTTCCTTTTTAGCTTGCAGAGCTCTACACTTTCCTTTTAACACTAATTTAGCTGTGTCCCTCAAGTTCTGGTAGTTCATGTCCAGTGAAACATGAAAAGGAAGATTAGTTTGTATGGGTGTTGCCAAGAAAGCCACCCCTGCACCACCACTACCACAGGTCTACTGGAGCAGAAGTGTTGGCTCAGGGCCTGATGTCACAGTTCCAGTCTCTTTGCTGGTTCTAGCACTTCTAAGAGTTGTAAATGTCCCTTTAGGTCAAAGCACTTTATCCACTAATACAGATTTTAGGGGGGAATGAAATTAACAAAACTTTTTTAAATACATTGTGGGAAATCTGGAAGTGGTTAACAGACTGGCACTTTCCACATTGAAAGACAACCTTACATTTCTGCCATAAACTTTAGTTTTACAACAGACTTTCAAGAGTTTACAGTCTCTGAACTTCTGATCCTATGTATTGTCCTCCTGCAATTAGCAGAGGAATTTACTTCCTTCTGTTCATATCTACATATCTATCTATCTATCTATTTATCTATCTGTCTGTCTGTCTGTCTGTCTCTGTCTGTCTGTCTACATATACATATGTATATGTAATTGGTAAATATACATATTTTGGGGGGGTACATATAGATATATTGAGTAAATATATATAGGGTAAATATATGCATATATATGGCATGTGTATATATATACACACACCTGTATATATATATATAAAACCATATATATATAAACCACATATATAATATATATAAAATATATATAATATATATAAATATATATATAAAAAATATATATATGGTTTTTTTTACCCATTTCTTTTTTTTTAAGTATTTTATTATACCACCGTGAGATATACAAATAAAAAAGATATACAATTAAAAAGTTCATGTTTGGGTTTTGGTCATACAGTGTTTCAGCACCCGTCCCTCCACCAGTGCCCATCTCCCACCACCAACATCCCCGGTTCCCTCCCCTTCCCCAGCCCTGCTCCATGGCAGGTTCTTTATTTCTTTCCCTTTCTCTCTCTTTCTCCTTTCCTTCCCTTCCAGACTATGGATTACAGAACATACATTAAAAGGTTGTCATGTGTATCCTTTTGCCTCTATTTAATGCTCAGTTCTAGGTTGGCATTAGTACCCTCGACTATTATTAGCACCCTGTTCCATTTTCTGTCTTACCTAAACTCTGACTCCCACACGTTTGTGATAATCTCCACCTTTGACAAGACCTCCTGATATATGTTTCACTTGACCTTGGATATTGGTATCATAATATGTACATATATATTTATGCCATGCAAATAAATGCAGTCATTCTGTATCTGTCTCTCTCCTTCTGGCTAATTTCGCTCAACATAATCTTCTCCATGTCCATCCATTTATAGGCAAATTTTATAACTTCATTTTTCCTAACAGCTGCATAGTATTCCATTGTGTAGATGTACCAAAGCTTCTTTATCCAGTCATCGATTTTCGGGCACTCTGGTTGCTTCCAGATTCTGGCTATTGTGAATAATGCTGCTATGAACATAAAAGTAGGGACGGTGTTTCCGCTGCGTATTTTGGTTTCCCAGAGTAGATTCCCAGGAGTGGTATGGCTGGGTCAAATGGGAGTTCAATTTCTAGTCTTTGGAGGAAAGTCCATATTGTTTTCCAGAAAGGCTGTACCAGCCGGCATTCCCACCAACAATGGATGAGTGTTCCCTTTTCCCCACATCCACGCCAGCACTTGTTGTTCTTGCTCTTTTGAATATGTGCCAGTCTCTGTGGTGTAAAGTGGTATCTCATTGTTGTTTTGATTTGCATCTCTCTGATGATTAGTGATGATGAGCATTTTTTCATATGTTTTTTGGCCATTCGAATTTCTTCCTTGCTGAAGTTTCTGTTCATTTCTTCTCCCCATTTTTTGATGGGGTTGTTTGTTTTCTTCTTGTAAAGTTCTACCAGTGCCTGATATATCCTGGATATTAACCCCTTATCAGATGGGTATTGGGTGAATATTCTTTCCCATTCTGAGGACTGCTTTTGTATCTTAGTCACTGTCTCTTTTGAGGTGCAGAAGCTTTTCAGTTTCATGTAGTCCCATATGTTTATCTTTTCTTCTAGTTGCTTTGTGAGTGATGTTTCACCTTTGAAGATGCCTTTAGCTTCAATGACGTGGAGGGTTTTTCCTATATTTTCTTCAATGTACTTTATGGATTCAAGTCTGATATTGAGGTCTTTAGTCCATTTTGATCTGATTTTTGTGCATGGTGTTAGACACAGGACCAAATTCATTTTTTACATGTTGCTGCCCAGTTTTCCCAACACCACTTGGTGAAGAGGCTTTCCTTACTCCATTTTAGACTCATTGCACCTTTATCAAAGATTAAATGATCATGTGTTTGAGGTTGGGTGTCAGGATACTCAATTCTATTCCATAGGTCCACAGGTCTGTTTTTACTCCAATACCATGCTGTTTTAATTACTACTGCCTTGTAGTACAGTTTGAAGTTGGGAAATGTGATGCCTCCCATCTTCTTTTTCCCGAGGATTGCTTTAGCTATCCTTGGGGGTTTATTGTTCCATACAAATTTCAGGAGCGTTTGGTCAATTTCTTTGAAGAATGTCATGGGTATCCTTATAGGGACTGCATTGAATCTGTACAGAGCTCTAGGGAGTATTACCATTTTGACAATGTTGATTCTCCCCATCCATGAACAGGGAATGTGTTTCCATTTCCTTGTGTCCTCTTTTATCTCTTGGAGCAGTGTCTTGTAGTTTTCTTTGTACAGGTCCTTTACATACTTGGGTAAGTTGATTCCTAGGTATTTGATTTTCTGTGGCACAATTGTGAATGGAATAGTTTCCTTAATATCCCTTTCTTCTGTTTCAGTTATTTGTATATAGGAAAGCCACTGACTTTTTGGGTGTTGATTTTGTATCCTGCCACTCTACTATATGCGTCTATTGTTTCTAGGAGTTTTTTGGTAGAGAGTTTAGGGTTCTCTAGGTATAATATCATGTCATCTGCAAATAATGATAGCTTGACTTCTTCCTTGCCTATCTGGATGCCCTTGATGTCCTTTTCTTCTCTGATTGCTATGGCAAGTATATCCAGTACTATATTGAATAAAAGAGGTGAGAGGGGGCAACCTTGTCTTGTCCCTGATCTCAGGGGGGAAGGCTTTCAACTTTTCCCCATTTAGAACGATGCTTGCTGTGGGCTTTTGGTAGATGGCTGTAACTATCTTGAGGAAAGTCCCTTCAATTTCCATTTTCTGGAGGGTTTTAATCATGAACGGGTGCTGGATCTTGTCAAATGCTTTTTCTGCGTCTATTGAAAGGATCATATGGTTTTTATTTTTTCTTTTATTGATATGATGTATTATGTTGATTGACTTGCGAATGTTGAACCATCCTTGCATTCCCGGGATGAATCCAACTTGGTCATGATGTATAATCTTCTTGATGAGTCTTTGGATTCTGTTTGCTAGTATTTTGTTGAAGATCTTAGCATCCTTGTTCATCAGGGATATTGGTCTGTAGTTTTCTTTCTTTGTGTTGTCTCTCCCTGCTTTGGGTATCAGGGTGATATGTGCCTCGTAGAAGCTGTTTGGGAGTGTTTCTCTTTCTTCTATTTCCTGGAAGAGCTTGAAAAGGACTGGCAGTAGGTCCTCCTTAAAGGTTTGGTAGAGTTCACTAGGGAATCCATCTGGACCTGGGCTTTTTGTGTTTGGGCAGACTTTTAATTACTGTTTCTATTTCCTCGATGGTGATGTTTTTACCCATTTCTTGCTATGTTTTTTTACCGGTAAATCCTTCTGTTGCAAATCTTACATTCCAATGCTAATGACATCTTTTCCTTAATTATTTAAGCAATTATAGTTTATAATTATACTATTTGCTTCCTTCTTTTCTTCTTAAATGAGGACTAGTTACCATACAAGCTTATGCACAAACTCAAATGGTTCTCTGTCACAACTAAATACTACACATGTGTCTGATTTAAATTTGAGACTGGGAAAAATGACATGAACGATATTAGGATGATTACAGACATTTGAATGTGGACTATGCATTGTTAATAGTATTTCATCAACAAAAAGTTCCCTTAATTTGTCTTGGTTTTTGTTTGCACGTGCTGGAGCAGTGTTCAGTTAAGTTCAGGCCAGCAACCAGAGCTAAAGTTTCAGGTCTCCTGATCTTCTGGATGTCTAAAAATAGGAAAAAGCTAATTTCCCTAAGACTGGATTTCCTTAGAAAGTAATTCATTACCAATGGTGTCAATTCTTTTTAATTTTTGCTATATATTATAATTATTTATTATTCAATATTATTATGCTATTATGGACATTATCATCTGTATATAATTCAGATATAATTCAGCAATTACTCATTATTTTCTCAACATATACAGACTTATTGAATAACTTTTAAACATATGAATAGGCCTAGTGAAAATATTTGTAAATTTAAATCAAAATTAGCAAATTTAGAGAATACTGCTCTAGGCATAAACTGTGTCTCATAGTTATAGTAAAGCTTGTGGTTATTCTTCTAGACAGCTAAAACTGTTGAAATACTCAATTAAAGTTGTTAGTCCAATCAATAAAAGCACCAGAGAAACACTTCCAATTAGGTTACTCAGATAAGTATTTAATTTGCATGTAAACAGTTAGTGTTAGTTAATTAAATGTCAATTGGTTCTTCAAGAGAATTTATTGATATATCTCTCTAGTTAAGTCAGTAGCATGTTGCAAGAATTTTGAGGGTTCTGTTTAGACATTAAATCAGATGGACCTATTCAACATGATGATTATCTTTTATTTAATTAAAAATTAATTTTAAAAACAATCTAGCTTGCTTTTCATTTAACTTAAATCAAATATTTAGTTTCAATTTATGATCATTGTGAAAACTGATGGCATACTATTTTTAATTTGCAATAATAGTTCATTGCCTAACATAATTGACAATGCACCAATGATTTTCAGATATTTCTAATCTGTAAGATATAATGGGATTACTATTTCTGTAGTAACATTTTTATTTAAGAACATTATTCTAGGAAAAGAGCACTAAAATTTAAATTTCATAAATACTTAAAAATGTTTATTATCCTTTTTTGAAGTTTACAAAGAAATCCTGAGTACAAATCAATACTTGTGAAACTAAGATGTTGAAAACTACCATATTTTTCCCATTGTTCTATTTTATAATTATATCAACCATGTGTGTATTGTTGCAGCCTTTTATAGCTATAAAATCATTCCATTATATACTAAAAGTAGGACTATTCTATTAATATTGATATTTTAATTGCACTAGCCAAGAATTGCACTAACCAAGATTGCACTACCCAATAAGACATCATTTGCCCCTCTGTACAGAAACTTCATTTTAAAATTTTTTGAATCACTGACTAATGAGTATTTATTAATATATCAATAGCTGCAGTTTTGAGAATTAAATAATTCTTTTTCTCTAAATAAAAAATTTTAATGTCTGGCTTGTACCTATTGTACAAAACAATAACTGAAATCTCTGTCCATAGGGTATATTTTGAACTTTAAATAAATGTTCTTTTATCTACTACAACTTTCCTCCACAATTTTATGTGTAACTGTACATGTATGTGCACATGTACATATATAGGTAGGTTTTTATCCAATATCATTTATCCATATATGCATGTATTAAGGGAGACATTTAAGCATAGGTACTTATAACCACAGTAGTATAAATTCCAAAATTGTGTTCCATTTGTTTAGTAACAGAAAGAAAATATCTATAAATTCTAGTTCTAAAGGAGCAGAAAAATATAGCTAAATCATTTTTAGCTAGCACTGCATTGAAGAATTATTAAAAAATTTAATGGGTGTAAATTTATATGAAGTAAACTGCACATAATAAGCAGTCAGGGTCTAAGAGATTTCTGAGTCATGTATGTAATCTGAACCTTGTTTCTGAGATGTGTTCAACAACATAGCAGCAGTGGTAAAAACCAATCACTGAACCTCTTCTTCAAGACAGTGTGATTCTACAGTTGGAAAGAAGTTATTCAGTGAAGTGCTTTGAATTTAATAGATTAAGTTGATTAAAGCACAATTTTTATTTTCTTTCTTTTAGCCATCATAGCAGGCTCTCTCTCTCCCTCTCTCTCTCTCCTTTCTCTCCTCTCTCTCTATCTCTCTGTCTCTTTCTCACCCTTTCTCTCTCTTTACCCTCCTCTCTCTCTGTCTCCTAATGGGACCAATTTTTACAAACATTTTGCATATTCCTTATCTGAGCATCACTAACTGTTGAGGAAAGAAATAACTATTGGGACATTTTGAACTCTCACACCGGACTGTGTCCGCCTCAGGTACTCTCCCTTGGGTGTGCGGCTGGCTGGGTGGGCGCCTGGGGTTGTGGTAGAGCCCCAGACCTCGGCAGAAAGTGGAAGTACAACCTCCAGAAGTCCGGCGGAAGCAGAAGTAAACGGACATTTTGAACTCTCACACTGGCCTATGTCCACCTCAGGTATTCCCCCTGGGGTGTGCAGCTGGCCGGGCGGGCGCCGCTCACACTGCCGCTTATTAATAAAAATACTAGGAAATTCAACACCAAGGGAAGGTAATACACTCAAGAAAAAAGAAACAGTACACTAGAGGAATTTATCCCTGAGCACCACAACACCATGGGGAAACAACGCAGATCCCCAGTTCGAAGAACAGATGAAGGAATCAACCCTGAAGACTGAAAAAAGAATGCACATGTGCATGACCTCTCTGACAATGAATTTAGAGAAGAAATTGGTAGGATGCTTAAGGAGCTCAACGAAAAAATTGAGCAGATGTCCAATACAATACAGGAGAACATAAACGAAGCAGTTGAAAGGGCAGTCAATAAATTACAGGAGGAAATGAGAGCAGAAATGAGAACCATGCAAATAGAAATATCATCACTTAAAAACTCAGTAGACGAAATGAAAAACACAATCGGGGCTCTCAACAGTAGGATGACAGCCGCGAAGAGAGAAACCAGTGAGACTGAAGATGTGCTTCAGAAAGCACACAGAGAGCTACATAAAATGGAAAAAAGACTGAAAAATGGATCAGCAACGGAACAGAGAACAATGGGATGAAGCCAGGTGGAACAACAAAAGAATTATCGGAGTCCCAGAGGGACAGGAAAGTAACCCCAAGGAAATTAAAACAGTTAAAAACATCCTGGCTGAAAAGTTCCCGAGTTAAAGGATGAAGGCATTCAGATCCAAGAAGCCCGACACATACCAGCAAGAAGAGACCCCAATAAAAAGACCCGAAGACACATTCTACTCAAAGTAATGGATGCCACAGACAGAGACATAATTCTTCAGGGAGCAAGATCAAAGAAGGAAATTGTATACAAAGGAGCAACCATTCGACTTTCAGCAGACTTCTCAGAAGACACCCTCCAAGTCCAAAGGCAGTGGTGAGATATAGTAAAAAAACTTAATGAAATGAATGCCTCAGCAAGAATTCTTTATCCAGCTAAACTCTCACACAGATTTGAAGGACAGATATACAACTTCTTGGATAAACAACAGCTTAGGAACTTTGTAAAATCAAAATCAACCTTAAAAGAAGGACTGAAAGATCTACTATAAGACGAGACATAACCCAAAAAAACAACCAACCTATACAGAAAGATGGCACAAAATCCCATGACAATAATCTCTTTCAATGTCAATGGTCTAAATGCACCAGTTAAGAGACAAAGAGTGGCAAAATGGATCAAAAAATTGAATCCGACATTCTGCTGCCTTCAAGAAACACACCTGAACAATAGGAGCAAAGACAGGCTCAAAATAAAAGGCTGGAAAACAAGGTAGCCATACTGGTATCCGACAACATAGACTTCAGGCTGAAGAAGGTCAGAAGGGACAGTGAAGGTCACTTGTTAATAGTCAAGGGATGCATACATCAGGAAGAAATCACGCTATTAAACATATATGCACCCAATGAGGGGCCAGAAAAATACCTAAAAACACTACTAATAGACTTCAAAGAAGACATGGACAGCAACACAATTGTAGTTGGAGACTTCAACACTGCTCTATCAACCCTGGATAGATCAACAAGATTGAAACTTACCAAGGAAATACTGGCCCTAAAAGAAGTGATGGATGAAAGAGGGCTTGTAGACATATACAGGGCATTTCATCCCCAAAAAGCTGAATACACTTTCTTCCCCAGTGCACATGGAACATACTCCAAAATAGATCACATGCTGAGCCATAAGTCATACCTCCATAAAATCAAGAAGATAGAAATTGTGCCAACTATTTTTTTCAGACCATGATGCACTGAAAATAGAAGTTAATTGTACACAAAAACGGAGACGAATACCAAGTACCTGGAAACTAAACAGCTCACTGCTGAACAAGCAGCAAGTCATAAAAGAAATCAAAGAGGAAATCCAAAGATTCCTGGAAACAAATGAGACTGAAGACACGAACTACCAGAACTTGTGGGATACAGCGAAAGCAGTGTTAAGAGGCAAGTTCATAGCTCTTCAAGCATTCATCAGAAAAGAAGAAAAGGCCATCACAAACAGTCTGACTTCACAACTTAAGATCTTAGAGAGTGATCAACAAAAGAAGCCCAACCCAAGCAAAAAGAAAGAAATAATAAAAATTAGAGCAGAAACCAATGAGATAGAAAGTCAAAAAATAATCCAGAAGATCAACGAAATCAAAAGCTCGTTCTTTAAAAAAAATAAACAAGATTGACAAACCACTTGCAAGACTTGTAAGAAAAGGAAAAGAGAGAACACAAATAAATAGAATCAGAAATGAAAATGAGGACATCACAACAGAAACCACAGAAATTCAAAAGATCAGGGAAGAAAAAGACATTAAGGGCATCTGGATAGGAAGGGAAGAAACCAAGTTGTCATTATTTGCAGATGACATGCTATTATACCTGGAAAACCGAAACTCTCTACCAAGAGGCTCCTAGAAATAATACATTCCTATAGTAGAGTGGCAGGGTACAAAATCAATACCCAAAAAGTCAATGGCCTTCCTATATGCAAACATAAAAGAGAAGAAAGGGACATTAAAGACACTATCCCATTCACAATTGTGCTGCAGAAAATCAAATACCTAGGAATCAGTTTGACAAAGAATGTAAAGGATCTCTACAATAAAAGCTACAAAACGTTACTTCAGGAAATAAAAGAACCTGAAGAAATGGAGACACATTCCTTGCTCATGGATTGGAAGGATTAACATTATCAAAATGGTAATACTCTCTAGAGCTTTATACAGATTCAATGCGGTCCCTATAAAGATACCCATGATGTTCTTCAAAGAAATTGAACAAACACTCCTGAAATTCCGTATGGAATAATAAACCCCCACAAATAGCTAAAGCAATCCTTGGGAAAAAGAAGATGGGAGGTATCACTTTCCCAAACCTCAAGCTCTACTACAGAGCAGTTGTAATTAAGACAGTGTGGTATTGGTATAGAGACAGACCAGTAGACCTATGGAATAGAACTGAATATCCTGAAACACACTGTCAAATATACAACCACTTAATCTTCGATAAAGGAGCAAAAAATATTAAGTGGAGCAAAGAAAGCCTCTTCAACAAATGGTGCTGGGAAAACTGGGCTGCTATGTGTAAGAAAAATGAACTTAGACCTCCTGTTAACGCCATGCACAAAAGTCAGATCAAAATGGATTATAGATCTCAACACCAGACATGAATCTGTAAGGTACATCAAAGAAAACATAGGATAAACGCTCTACGACATCGAAACGAAAAGTATCTTTAAAGATGACCCACCACTGACCAAGCAAATGGAAGCAAAGATAAACAAATAGGATTATATCAAATTGAATAGCTTCTGCACCTCAAAAGAAACGGTGACCAAGATACAAAGAAAATCCGCAGAGTGGGAAAGGATATTCACCCAATACCTATCTGAGAATGGGTTAATATCCAGGATATATCATGCACTGGTATCCCTTCACAAGAAAAAACAGCCAACCCCATCACAAAATGGGGAGAAGAAATGAACAGAAGCTTCAAAAAAGAAGAAATTCGAATGGCCAAAAGGCATATGAAAAAGTGCTCTTCATCTTTAATCATCAGGGAGATGCAAATCAAAACAACAATGAGGTACCATCTCACACCACAGAGACTGGCACACATCCAAAACAGCAAGAACAGCCGGTGCTGGCTGGCGTGGATGTGGGGAAAAGGGACTCTGGTCCACTGTTGGTGGGAGTGCCAGCTGGTCCAGCCCTTTTGGAAAACATATGGGCATTCCTCCGAAAACTAGACATTGAACTCCCATTTGATCCAGCAATAGCACTCCTGGGAACATACCCGAGAGACCGAAAAACACATAGTAGAAACACTATCTGTACTTCTTTATTCATCTCTGCGCTATTCACTATAGCTAGAATCTGGAAACAACCTAATTGCCCGAGAACAGAGGACTGGCTAAAGAAACTGTGGTTCATCTACACTATGGAATACTATGCAGCTGTCAGAAAAGATGAAATTATGAAATTTACCTGCAAATGGATGGACATGGAGACTATCATGCTGAGTGAAATTAGTTACAAGGAAAAGGACAGATATAGAATGACTGCATTCATTAATAGGATATAAATAGATACCAGTGTTTTACTAAATGTGTGAAATGGTAATGGCAGATCTAAACTCACCATTGAATATACACAAAGAGACTTAAGTTTTAAACTACAAATATCTGCAGGGCTAGCCACAATGTGTAAAACAAGAGGGAAAGAGATTCAGAGACAGAGAGAGAAAGAGAGGAAACAGGGCTACCTGCTGTTGTGGCAGCCTGGGCGTGGGTGGGAGGGGTGGGGTACATGATGGTGGAAATGGCGCACTGGTGGAGGGATGGGTGCTGGAATACTGTATTACCAAGAACCAATTGTGAACACCTTTGTTATTGTATGTCTCACGGTGGTATAATAAAAAAATTTAATAAAAAGAAATAACTATTAAACTTACAGAAAGTTTTTAGGTTCTTGGTAGATGAAGGAAAGGCCAGAGGAAAGAACACTGAGTATGCATCCAGACACACAGGTTATTCTACAGGTGGTGAATAAGTAATGTAGATGTGAAAAATCATTGCCAGGGGAAAAAAAAAGAATTTTCATAGAACCTGTCTAAGGATATGAACACTTATTTGCAATTATGTGAAAATATTTATTAAATATTCCTAGAATTATTTTTGAAGTCTGTTAGGAGTTTTTCTTTGTTTGACTATTATCGTTTCTATTTAAAAACATAATTTTTAGGGTCAGAGACACAGCACAGTGGGTAGGCGTTTGCCTTGCATGGCAAACTCATGGCTGACCCAGGTTCAATCCCCTGCATCCCCGTATGGTCCCCTGAGTACCGCTAGGAGCAATTTCTAAGTGCAAAGCCAAGAATATGCTCTAAGGATTTCCAGGTGTGATCAAGACCCAAAAAATAAATAAATAAATAAAAAGGTTATTTTACCTTCTCAGAAGGAATTAATAAAGAGACAGATCTACCTGGAGTATATTTATTTATGCTAAAAATGGCCATAAGATAAAATTAGTGAAAGTCAGTTAATTGTAAAATATAGGAAATATATGCTTCTCTCATTATGACTGGATTTCTGAGACTTTTCTTTATGAGTCTATTATTTGAAAAAAGTGTTCTGGTACAGCTAAGCCAATCATGTTCAGGATGACTCTAGTGAACATCTTGTAGATGATGGACAACAGGCTGATGGGGCGATAGTTGCCATGGCAGAGATGGATCCCTTCTTGAACAGTAAAACTGTCCTGCTATTTTCCATTGGTAGGGCACTTTTCATTCAGACAAGTAGAGTATGAAGAGCCAAGTCAGTTTATTGATGAGTACTGACAGCAGATTCTTCAGGTGTTCAGGTCTGACTTTGGGCCTGGTGCTGTTCGCTTCTTTACTAATGAAATGCCATGTCAGATTTAAAAAAGAAGAACATTGAGAACAATATATCCATCCTGTAGAATTAGGTATGTGGGCAGGTGGACACATCTTTCAACGAGATCCAAGTAGAAGTCACAGATAATCTTCTCCATTGATTGAGTCATCCTGAATAGCATTGGTAGAACATTAATGGACAACCATGCAAGCAAGGTTGCTTCCGAAAAGGTTTCAGCACAATTGACCATATCCACATGGTAACCAAGCTCATTGAGGATTGTAGGGAGTTCAGGATGCCGCTCTGTTTCACATTCATTGATTTAAAAAAGCCTTTGATTCTGTTGAGACAACAGCGGTCATCGAAGCCCTACCCAAACAGGGCGTTCAAACCCAATACATCAAGATCCTTCGTTAGCTGTATTACGGATTCACCAAGAAGATCTCACCATTCTACAAGAAAGTGATCATTAAAGTCAAAAGAGGGGTTCAGCAGAGTGATACCATTTCACTGAAAATCTTCAGCGCCACCCTTAAGAATATCATGCGACAATTACAATGGGAAGGAATGGGAGTGAAGATAAAAGGTCAGCAACTACATTACCTCCACTTCGCTGAGGACATCATTCTAATAACACCAAACATTAGACAAGTGGCACAATGATGACTGACTTCGACTGAGAATGTGGAAAGATAGGTCTACAGCTGAATTTCAGCAAAACTATGTTCATGAAAAACGAACTAGTTCCAGATGCCCCATTTACTTTCAGTGGACAAACATCTCTGAATGCAGCAGTTATGTGTACTTAGGTCGAGAACTCAACATGATGAAAACCTCGCACCTGACCTGCGCAGTAGAAAGAGAGCAGCATGGAATGCCTTCAAGAACAGTGAAGAAATAGCTACAAGAGCAAAGAACCGCCTTCTCCGGGCACATCTCTTTGACTGCACCATTCTCCCTGCATTAACTTACGCCTCAGAGACCTGATCTCTATGAGAGCAGGATAAGAATGTATCCAGGTCTCCTAAAGAGGAATCAAAAGAGCTATGCTTGGAATATCACACCTCACTCATGTGAGAGAAGGAATTCAGAGTTCCGACCTCCGTCGATGATCCAGAGTCAGGAATGCTGTCTCATTTGCCAAAGCATCAAAAATCAGTGGGCTGGACATGTAATGTGACTTGGAGACAACCGCTGGACTAGACCTGTTGCTTCTGGATCCTACAGGACGTCAAAAGATCAAGTGGCCACCCACCTACAAGATGGTCAGACTTCTTCGTGAAGATCCTGAACAAATGGTTTGAGGCTCTTCATATTCCTGAATCAAGCAGATGCCATTGGGCTACACTAACATGTGATAGGGTCAAATGGAAACGTTACTGCCTCCCGCTTAAGGAAATTGACAAATAACGGGATATCAAGCGATCAAGTAATCAAGTGATCATGAGTTAAGCTTAGTTTTCTTCCTTTGAAATTATTTCCTTGTATTTTTAGTAGCTAATACCAAAGATGAGTTGTATCCTAATAATAAGTACAATTATTACCAAAATTAACAAAACCAGTTTTTCTGAAATTACTAAAGTGATTTTATTTCCTACTTTCAAATTCCTCCTTTGACTTTATCTTGGTACTAAGTGAACATAGTATCTACATCTGCATATTGTTTCATATGAAAAGAATCTTATTTGTAGTTTGTATGAGATATTTTTAAGTCATAGAAATTAAAAGTTAAAAGAGTATCATAAACCATTGCTTCTCTATTTTATCTGCTCCAGAGGTCTCCCTCATAAACACTTTACATAAACTATCTTAAACTTGTAATATAGATTCTAGCTTCTTGAATTTTGGGTCACATCCCATAGGGTGTTGTAACACTGAGTATAATGGTCACAAAAAATAAGTGGTAGCAATACTAATATTTCAAATATATGACAACCAAATATTAATTCAAACTCAAAAACATAATGAAGTAATGTGCCTAAGCTTGGACAAAATGGGTTGTGAGTATAAAAATTTAAGAATCCCTGATATAAATCACTCAAGGATATACCATACCACATACTGAAAACATTTGAGGGAAATTTAGTCATTTCCTTTTTATTTAGAGGAGAACAGGGAATGTAGCAGTTTATTATGTCCCCTTGTGTTTGCTGGTTTACCTTTCAGTTAGTATAAAATTTATATCACTGTATCACTGTATCACTCTCTTTCTGTAGATCATCTATTTGCTCTAGCGGACACATCTCAATATGTCCTGTCACATGCAAGATAGCCCAAGAGCATCTGTTCACTCCAGGAACATAAAGAGCCTCAAGCCATTCCATCAAGTCATGGGAATGAGATCTATAATTGTTACTGGTATTTGGCATGTCAAATACGACACAAGTAGCTTTCAGGCTAGTTGCAAGCATTTGTTTTTTGAGTTCTGCCAGTTGAATAGTAATGTGTAACTATGAAAAGTTCCATAATGCTTTTCCTGACTTTTCCCTTTATTCCATTCCAGGGAAATAAAATCTTTTCCTAATCTGTCCCTTATTTCTGCAATTACTTTTTTACACCTAATCAAGAACTATATCAATATAAATGCATGACAGGTGATCTCAAGTGCTTGGCTACTCCACTAGTCTAAGCACTACATCGTGTGCAGTTGTCACTTTTATTATTATTAAACAGCAGCCCATTGCAAGTACATATCACAATTTATATATGCATTTCCCAGTTTTTGTAGATATGAGTGGCCCCAGTGTTTCTCTGATACAGAGAATACAACTACAAATAGTTAAATGAGGCATGTTTAATCATATTAATTTATTATTATATTTTATAAGTATTTTTGAGTAAGCAGCATTTAGTTGTCTTGCTGAACCATTGACTAATGAGGATATGAACACATTAGATTTGTATTATCTAAAATATGATTTTTCCATTTTTTATTAAAACATTGTCATTTACAAAGTACAAAATTTTTCACAATACAGTTTTTAGAAAGATTTATCATTCAACACCACTCCCACCACCAGTGCATTTCCACCACCAAGGACCCTTATTTCCCACCCACCCTCCATCCCCATGCCTGCTCCTTAGTCAGTACTAATTATATTGACCATTACAGCCCATATATAGCAATGGTATTGATAAAGTAATGACTTATTTTTCCGGTTTGTTATGGGTAAATCTGGCCAATTTCTGTTCTTGCATTAACTTTCTGAGTTTCTAGAATGTAGTTGGTTTCTACTAGTTTCAGTAGCAGCTCTTCCCTGTGTGTCTGTGTCTCTGGATCATGGCCAACATCCCAGAACAGTTACTGCCAGGTCCATTGGGTTTCCCAGGTGGGACAGAGGTGGGGGGGGTGAGGAATGTCCAGGTCCATGGAAGCCTAGTGACTTTAGCCACGGAGACCCTCATATCTGGGATTGAAATTGGCTTCTCTCGGGTAGGGCACTGATGAGCTGTGGAATCTGGACCTTGAAAATGGTTGCATAGGGCGGAGGCGATAGCCCAGCGGGTAGGGCGTTTGCCTTGCACGCAGCCGGCCTGTGCCGGGCCGAGTTCGATCCCCGGCATCCCATATGGTCCCCCAAGCACCTCCAGGAGTAATTCCTGAGTGCAGAGCCAGGAGAAACCCCTGAGCATTGCCGGGTGTGACCCAAAAAGCAAAAAAAAAAAAAAAAAAAAAAAGAAAATGGTTGCATAAAATACGATTCTTGTTCCAGACACCTGCATTCAAGGCATAGCATGTATTATGAGTATCTATTATGAGCATCTGTTAGAGCATATATTCTGGGCAAGACCCAAATTTAATCACCTGCAGAGAATCACTCCCAAACACTACCTTGTATATCTCTGGTGACCCATATCAAAATAATTAACTCAGTTCCATGTTTTACTGTGTTCTGTACAAATGAAATTGAAGGTCCACTATGAAGTACCGAGGGAGGAGAATGTGCTTGATAAAATGGAGTTCATGCCCAGTACTGACAAAGCCTTGAGTTGACTCCAAAGCCCATCAAGAATCTGAGCATTGCAGTAGCCCCTGTGGTCCTGGAACACCCCTCTGAACCAAGGGGCCCCAAGCACAGCTATTTCCCGTATTGCATTTCTGGAAATGACCTATGGGCCCCCAACACCTTTTGGAGGGAATCTCTATGAAATAAAAAAATGAGAGGACATGCTTTGAAGAATAAAGCAGTTTTGATAAGATAGGAAGCACAGAGACATTCAGTTCAGCTCATGAAAATCTACTTCTCCCAGACATACTCACTTATTGATGACTTCTAACACTGTTAATATAGACAAAAAATTGAATCAGTTTACTTTCCACTAAAGTGTTAGCCAATAAAAGCTATCAGGACAAAATGAAAATCTGCATATTGACCTGGAAGTGATCTACTCTTCTTAAAGCTGAATTTTCTTCCTGTGTTGTTTTCATTTCTTCTCCAAGAAGGAATTTGTTGAGTTATTCCTACACTTCTCCAAGGAATTGTTTTAATTCAGTCAGGGTTAGCTGAGTATAATCTATCAAATATTTAATATTGCTAGTTGCTCCAAGCAATATGTCAACCATTTTTATAATAAATAAAAATAGAAGGAGAAGAAATGGACAAGACCTATTGGATATACACTTTTTGTGCCTAGAATGAATTAATTTTACTCCTCAAAAGTATATATTCAATACAGTAGGTAGATATTATTGTAGCAGTGTTTTGAATACTTATTCTTGTTCCTCCAATTCTACACTTATGATTAAGTTGCAGCTTGTATACGTGTATTGTCATTTAATAGTAAAATTTAAGTTTTTTGTCATTAAACCATAAAATTTAATTTGTACAATATAGATCATAATCTTCTTTACATAGTCTTAGAGACACATTCAATATAATTAATTTTATTTTCATCCCAACCTCAACACAGTATCCTGGACACCCCTCATTTGGATTACAGTTCTAAACATTTCAGGTTTAACATTGAAGTCTTCACTTCCTCTTTGCAGGATTATTTTTATTGCACCCATTCTGGGGCTAATGGGGGCACATCCTATGCCTTTTGGTCACAACCCTCTGGCAACTACTCAGGCTTTTGTCTCCTACTCAGGCACAGTGATTTGCAGAGTTAGCTTTCTGATAACCTTATTTTTTGTATTGTAAGTGAAATGTTACTTTTCTCTTTCCTTTATGCCCTTTGCATATTTTATCTTTTTATGTTAGAGCAATGTACTTTTTTTGTATAGACACAGGAAAACACTTAAGGCTAAGTGCATTTTAATTAAGGAGTTAACCAACTCTGAAATATTTACTTCTAGGCATCTGTCATATTTCCTGTCTTAAACTTAAGTTGCCCTTAGATTGATTTCAGTCCCTTATACCCCAAAAGAAGGATACGATCATGTGACTTGGATTTACCAAGGTAAGGCATGAGTAAGCTGACCTGGCTTCCACATGGGACAGGCTTCATGCCATAAGAAGTATAACATATTAAGAGCATAGTAATGGAACAAACTCTGTCCTGACCCAAAGATAAGCAACTGATTTAGGACCCTGTTGGGGTTAGGAAAAATGAAACTGCCTAAGGATTGTAGTCTAAAATATATAGTGAGAAGTACCCAGGAACAGACACCCTTTACCATGAGTTCAGAGAGACCACTTTAAGCTTAATCCAGGATGTAGATAAAAATCTATTTATCTTACTGTCATTATACAAAATGACTGGAAATGACTAGAAATATCATAAAAAGTAAATATAATCTGATTGTTTACCAGCAAAGGAAAGGAGAAATGCAAAATTTCTCAGGACAAAAGTTCATCCCTGGGGGAAGTACCCTACCTAGTAGATTAGTCCCAGAAGGAAGGGACTTGCACACATGCTAAATGTTTCATATTCAAATTTCCATATCTCTCTGTAACCCCAATGCCCAACCCTTCAAGTGGCCTCTATAGCAAGAAGAATTGACAGGGGACAGTCGTTGTACTTTCATGGAATCTGAGATAATAACCCATATTGTTCTGTTTGTTTTTTTCTTTCTAACCTGTGGCAGAGCCTGGCAAGCTACTCGTGTTGTATTTGTTATGCCAAATACCAGTAACAGTTATAGACCTCATTCCCATTACCTGGTGAAATGGTTTGAAGCTCTTTATGTTCCTGGAGCGAGCAGACTAGCATGTGACAGGACTTATGGAGATGTTACTGGTGCCCACTCCAGCAAATCGATGATCAACGGGAAGACAAGTGCTACAAGTGAAGTGATTCTAACCAGTATTTTAATACAGTTAAGAACCTTATCTTATACCTATCTCCCCTAGGAAAAAAATTAATGAATGTAAGCAGAACACAAATGCTGCTTGAGGCAGAGTTGGAGAATTTTCAGCCTTTTAGCTACTCCCCACTTTCTACCAATTTTCAACCATCATATATATTGTCACATCAACTTGTAAGCTTATATTGAAAGTTGCTTCATAAAAGTAAAAATCTACTTACAATTATTTTCACTTATTATTTTGAGGTTTTCTATAACCTGGCCTGACCACTAAGTTTAATAAATTTATTATGTGAAAACAATAACACAGATGGGCCAATTTGCATGTAACAACTCAGTAAAAAGTTCAACGCTTTAGCAACACCATAACAAGATATGATGTAATAAGCAACATAAAGTAAATTACATAGTGCCTGCTAAGGGATTAGTCAGTCAGCATTTGTGCCGTATGGCTAATGTTTGGTGTTATTAGAATGATGTCCTCAGTGAAGCTGAGGTGATGTAGTTGCCAGTCGTCTATCTTCACTTCCAATCATTCCCATTCTAATTGTCGCATGATGTTCTCCTGAGTGGCCCTGAAGAGTTTTGGTGAAATGGTATCACCTTGCCTAACCCCCTCTTCTGACATTGATAATCACTTCTTTGTAGAATGGTGAGATCCTGGTGGTGAATCCGTAATACAGCTCATGAAGGATCTTGATGTATTGGGTTTTAACGCCCTGTTTGGCTAGGGCTTCGATGTTCTCTTCAGTCTCCACAGAATCAAAGGCTTTCTTTAAATCAATGAACGTGAGACAGAGTGACATCCTGAACTCCCTACAAACTTCAGTGAGCTTTGTTACCGTGTGGATATCGTCGATTGTGCTGAATCTTTTTCAAAGCCAGTTTGCTCACGTGGTTGCCTTTAATCTAATGTTCTGCCAATCCTGTTCAGGATGACTCGAGTGAACATCTTGTAGATGACAGACAACAGGCAGATGGGGCGATAGTTGCCAATGTCATGGATGTCTCCCTTCTTGAATAGTAGAACTGTCTTGCTGGTTTTCCAAGGGGAGGGCACCTTGCATTCGGACAGGTAGTGTGTGAAGAGCAGAGCCAGTGTATTGAGTAGTACTGAAGGCAGATTCTTCAGGTGTTCGGGTCTGACTTTGTGCCTGGTGCTGTTCCCTTCTTTACTGACAATATGGCATGCTGGATTTCAGAAGGGAGTACTTTGGAAACGACATATCCATCCTGCGGAATTTGGTATGTGGGCAGGTGGATGTGGCTATCAAAGAGATCTCAGTAGAAGTCATGGATAATGTTCTCCATTGCCTTTCTGGAAGATGTGATAGATCAATCAGGACATTAGAGGGAAGTCATCTTGGTCTTATTGTTGGTGAAGGATAGGTGGGCATTGCGAATGCTTTTACTGCTTCTGTTACATCTTCCAGTATTTCTGCTCTTCTCTCTTTGAGGTCTTCCATTATAGCTTCTCTGCGCTGCTTTGCAAGCTTGGATGTTAGCAGTTGGTCACCTGAGGCTCACGCCTTGCCATGTTGGTGAATGAGCTCCAGAGTTTTTGAAGACAGGCGTCCTTTTGTGGTATTTTCTCTCTTGCATTATTCGCACAATCTTGGAGGTGCTGAACCAGACTGTTGTATTCTTCATTGATGTCATCACTGATGGTATCTTCCCATGTTGCCACAGTGGTGCCAAAGCGTACCCAGTTGGTGGTCATTCTGGGAGTTCTCTTCTTAAACTTTTCAGCCTTTTCTCCCTGTTGCATGAAGTAGAATTTAGCACGAAGGAGTGGTGGTCCAATCCTGTTTGGAATTTTGGGACGACAGCAACACTGGTTCAGGCAAAACCTTCGATTGAAGATGATGTGTTCAATTTCATTCTGGAACTTCCCACCAGGGGATTCCCATGTCCAACGTTTCGCTTCAGCCTTCTGGAACTGTAAGTTCCCATGAATGGTCTTGGTGGACATGATGAACTCAGATAGTCTCTCTCCCTGTTCATTCCATTCTAGGCCATGGATCCTGATGTGGAGTTCTTCGACCAATCTTCTTGGTCCTATCTTGGCATTAAAATCACCAACTATGATATTGTAGAAGGTGTGATCTTTTTTTATAGAACTCTTCCAGTTCCATGTATAATTTCTCAGTTTCTTTTTCCTTGTATATGGATGTTGGTGCATGGAAAATGAAGATAGAAACTGCTGGCAGTGGGCCACATCTCTTCAAGTGCAATCGTCCTATCCGGTTTGTTAGGCATTCAAATGAATCAATGTTCACGGCCATGTTCATGTTGACAAGGACACTCAAGCCACCGACACCTCTTTCATCGCATGTTCAGAGGAACAGTTCTTCTCTGGTGTCAAAAGCGGCGTGATGCGATTGGCGCCTCCTCATCTCAGTCAAACCAATGATGCCATACTTGATCTTTTGCGCTTGTGCCATCAGATCCTCAATATATGCTTCTGATGCCAGCATATGTGCATTGAAAGTACAGACAGTCATTTTAGTCCTTCTTCGTTTTGGCAGCTTAGTATGGCCCTGAAATTTTATCAGGCCCTCCTTATTCATCCTTCTTAGTGCTGCCATATTAAGGGCTCTTTGAGGGTCAGGAAGATGAACATTTTTTATTACTGGTTTTGGCATATTGAATACACATCGGACAGCTTGCCAGGCTCTGCCGTGCATGTGGTATACTCTTAGTAGCTTGCTGGGCTAAGCACTGCCAGGAGTAATTCCTGAGTGCAGAGCCAGGAGTAACCCCCTGAGCATTGCTGAGTGTGATATCGCTCTCCGCCCTGACAAGGAATTCATACCCTTCAGCAGCTCCATGAGGAGCGGAGGACACAAGGTCTTTGCCCAGTCATCCCACTGTCAGTCCTTGATGAGCTCAGCGAACATGGCAGCAGTAAAGATAAGGTAAAGAAAGATGACTGCAGGTGTCCGTGATCGTGTTGCCCCATGGGCCAGGTCTGGGTCCCTGCCGAAGTCACCCAGGTTGGGGGCCGCAAGCCAAGGGGATCCCTGACCTCACTGTCGCCACTCAATGCAGCCGTGCCGCTGTCCACATGGCCAGTCTCAGGCCCACGCCTGGGAATACGAATAGAATAGAGACTGACCGGTCTTTGGTCGAGGGTATAAGAGTAGCTGCGCTCCCCTGCTAGCACCTCCAAAAAAGCTCCCCAAAAAAGAGCTAAATATAAATCCATATACTTCTACTACCATGCACAAACTTGTCAAAGACAGGAGATTAGGTTCAGATCTCTATGGATAGCAGCAAGAAAATCACAAATAGTTCTGTACGTATAAAAATATGGAATTTGGAACAAATGCCTTATTTTACAATTTATATCTTCAAAAGTAGCATTAAACTTACTAACTAGACATGCTAATTAGATTAGAAAATCACTTAATTAAAACATCAAAAATAGTTTGACTTATTTTTTAGAATAAAAGAACTTCAGGTTTAATTATAATGCTAAATTATTGTTAAAGATCATTAACATAAAATATAACTAAAAGAGATTTATTATCATTTGCCCTAAGGGATTATTTCCTATTCAAGTATATACTGCAACAAATATTAATACTGTTTCTTTTGGTGTATAAATTGGAAAAAATCATTTTAGTAATCTACATATATGTTCTTTAAAAATTGAATAACAGTAATATGCAATTACAAATTTATTTTTTTTTTGATTGGGTTTCAGTCATAGAACGTTCCAACACCTGTCCTCACCAGTGGACATTTCCCACCACCATTGTCCTCAGTTTCTCTCCTTTCTTCTCCTCACTGCCCTCCTCTATGGAAAGCACTTCTTTCTCTCTCTCTCTCTCTCTCTCTCTCTCTCTCTCTCTCTCTCTCCCTGTTGAATTTTAGGCACTATTGTTTTCAATACAAATACTAAAAGATTATTTTGTATCCCTTTATTTTTAACTCTCAGTTTTTGTCCAGAGTGATCATTTCTAGCTATTAATCCATTACTGATCCCTTCTCTATACTAATTGCCTTCCATCCCCACCCCCAAATTCTTGTGGCAAGTTCCCATTCATTGACCAGTCCTCCTAGCCCATATTTCCTTGCCATGGATATTGGTCTCATGCTAAAAATGATCAGTTTATACATAAAATATCAATAGAGTGTAAAATTTCCCTCACCATTCTGTAATTTTTTAAGCTTTTTAACTTATACATGAGTAATTCATCATTTAGTTTGCTAACATCATAAGTGTGAATAGTGATGGCCAGAGCTAATAAAATTAAACTTTTTCACATTATCAAAGTATTCTTATAAATATTTTTAAAGCAGGATCATCAGACATATTTTATTGAATTAATATGTTTATAATATAAGTTTAAAATGTGTGATATTTTATTTAATTTTATGGAGTTTTTGAGATAAGATAGGGGTAAAGAAATTTGCTTTTCCTCAGCTGACCTGAATTTGATTCTTGGCACCACACATGGTCCCCAAGGCATTCCTTGGAGCGACCCTGAGTGCAAAGCTAGGAGTAAGTCCTGAGCACTGGTAGGTATGGCCAAAAAAAAAAAAACTGAAAGGCAAATAAAATAAGTAAATAATTTGTATGTCACTATGAAAATGATCCTATTTTCTCAATTTACATAATATTTTACCCATACAAATAATGTGTTTTCGTTCATGTTTATTAGGAATTTTTCATGCAAATGTTTGGCAGGTCAGTCCAGGACAGGTTTCCAACACTAATTCCCAATATATTGAAAAACATTGATGTTTGAGTCAGAGTATCTCAATATATCAATATATATATCAGTATATCTATATATAGTTGATATTGATAGTTCATCCTCTAAGGATATATGCCAATATATCTTTTGATATTAGAGTCAGAGTAACTGTATTTTGCAAACAAATAAAGCAGTACTAGGATGGATCAATACTATATAGTAGGTAGGGCTCTTGCTTTGTATGCAGCCAACCGAGGTTTGATCCCTGGCAACCCATATGGTTCCCAGTCACTTCAAAAAGTGAATTCTGAGCATGGAGCCATGAGTGGCCTCTGAGCATAGTCAGGCATGGCCCCTAAATAAAAGCCAAAGTACTTCATCAATAATTCTATTTTTTTTTTTTTTTACATATTTACTGAAGTACTGTGGTTTACAGAACTGTTAATGATGGATTAGTGCAAACAGTACTGCAATACCATGCCTGCCACCAGAATGCCTGTCCCTCCACCAAGTTTCGAAAGGTCTTCCTCATTAACCCCACTGCCTGTGCTCCCTAAGCTCATTTGTGTGAACAACTCTAATTCTGTGTCTTTGGGCCACTTGTTGGGTCCTAATATGTATCTTTAAATCCCACATATGAGAGAATCATTATGTAGTTGTCTCTTTCCTTCTGATTCACTTCACTCAGCAGTTAATTCTCTAGTTCCATCCATGTAGTGGAAAAATATCATGATTTTTCTCCTTTTTTTACAGCTGAATATGTCATTGTGTCATATAAACCACATTTTTTGATCTGTTACCTATAATTGGCCACCTGGGTTCTTTATCTCTGTTCTTATACTAAATCTGCAGTGGACTGTCTTTTTTGTTTGGGGCAACACTTAGTTGTGCTTGAGGCTTATTCCTGGCTTTGCATTCACAGATCACTTCTGACAATGCCTAGGGGACCATATGGGATGGCAAGCATTGAACTTGGATTGGCCTTGTGCAAGACAAGTATCCTGTCCACTGTACTTTCTCTCTAGCCCCTGTGATGGACTGTGTTGACTTTGTGATCAGCACTCCATAATGACACCATTCACTCATAAGATCATGTTCCCCACAAGCATAGAATCTGCTTTCATTTGAAAACATTTTTCATTTAATCTAGGCACCATGATTTGCAATATGTTAATGGTGTTTCCTGCATCACCTGCATCATTCTAGCCTCCCATGCTCCATTGGTGTTTCTGCTTCCCTCCACCTCTGCCTCCAGGTATTCTTCCCTTTGTTGTACACAACCGTTAACAGTCAAGTTTAAATGAACACAGGAGTAAAACTTTATTTTTTTAATTGATAGTTTGTCCTCTAAGGATATATGTCAAGAAGTGGAATTTCTGGATCATAAGAAAACTATTATAATTTATTGGTGGTAGTGTTGGGGATTGGGGATGGTTTTTGGGTCACACCCATCAGTACTCAGGAGGTTAGTTCTGTCTCTGTACTCAAGAATTACTGCTGGCAGTGTTCAGGGGACCTTATGGGTGCTGGGGACCAAACCTGGGCCGGCTGCTTGCAAGGCAAGTACCCTACCCACTGTACTGTCCCTCCAATCCCTCCATTTTAAATTTTTAAGAACTACCCTTACTAATTGTTCACAGTGTCTTAGCCTGATAAGTCATAACCACAAAAATGATTGAAGGTTCCCTTTTTTCAATCACATCCTCACCAGTACTGATTGCATTTTACTCCTTTTGATGTATGCCAGTATCACTCGTGTGAAATCTCATTTTCCTTTTTTTTTTTAATATTTTATTTTATTTTATTTTATTTATTTTGGTTTTTGGGACACACCCGGCAATGCTCAGGGGTCACTCCTGGCTCTGCACTCAGGAATTACTGGCGGTGCTCGGGGGACCATATGGGATGCGGGGATCAAACCCGGGCCAGCACAGGCCAGCTGCGTGCAAGGCAAGCACGCCCTACCCGCTGGGCTATCACTCCGGCCCCCTCATTTTCCTTTTGATTTGCATTCCCTCAGGTAAGTAATGAGGAGTATTGTCACACAAACCTCCAGGCCCTGTGTTTGCTTCTTTCAGGAAGTGTTCAGTTTCTATCCTCAATTTTGTTGTGGTCTTTATTATTATTATTGTTGCTTTGTGTTTTCTAAATCTTGCAGACTAGCCCTTATCAAATGTGTGGCAGATGATTATTTCTACCTTTCAGTTGGGCTTGTTTTCTTCTTGCCATCATGTCTTTCACAGAGGAGATATGTTTTAGTTTGCTGAGCCCCCCACTATTGCTTGGATTCTCAGTTTATTATGAAACTGCAGCATAAAACTGGCAGCTTCCCTGCATCCTCAGTTCTTGGTCCCTAGCTCTGGCCCTGCTGTCCTTGAGTTTGGGCACAGCATGCTGCAGGTCCAGCTGGTGGTCCTAATTTCTTGGCACCTATCTGCTCTCTGAAGCAGAATTGTTACCTGAACTCAGCGGTGCCTTAGAAGGTGACCCTCAATTCTCAGCTTGCTTAAGCAGCTCTCTTTGCATTGCCTTGATCTGGAAGCCAGTTGGTTGCCCCTTGCCTATCTCTTCATATGCACCCCTTTCCCATCTCTGCCCTCTACAACTGGTTTCTTCGAAACTGCCAGGCACCATCCAGGCTCCTGCTTACGCTTGAGCAGGTGAGGGTCATCTCTTGCTTTTTCCCCAGTTTGAACTGGTCATTCAAGCTGACTAAACTTCTTACTATTCCAGGTTCCTTCTATGAAAGGTCACTGTAGGAGCTGCTTGCTGGTGACTGTTGATTATATGCTCTGGGGTGCTGTGTGCAAAATTCTGTGCTAATGTCTATGTTTTGTTGTATCTGGGACCTGGTGAGATCTCATGGAGCTACTATCTATAACTCTTGGTGCCCCCTCTGTGATACACTGATCATAATGTGTTCTTAATGGATACATTGAGAGGCTGGAGAAATAGTAGAGAGGATCGGGTGTTTGTCTTGTACACAACTGACCTGGGCTGGATCCATGGTACATGGTACCTTATATGCACCTGAGCACCACCAGAAGTGATTTCTGAACACGATCACGATCATGATCACGATCTTCCCGTTAATCATCTATTTGCTAGAGCGGGCACCAGTAATATCTCCATATGTCCTGTCTCATGCCAGTAGAGCAAAGGGCATCGGCTTGCTACAGGAACATAAAGAGCCTCAAACCATTATATTAGGTCATGGGAATGACCTAATATAATTGTTACTGGCATTTGGCATGTCAAATACAACACGAGCAGCTTGCTAGTCTTGCTGTGCGGGAGGCATATTATTTAAACACCTCCAAATAAAGCATTTGTTGATGAACCGCACGGCCGCTTGCAGCCGCGCGACCGGGCTGTGATGGGCTGGTCGGCTGGGTGGAGTTCTGAAGAGAGGGAAGTCTGGATGTGGAAAATGGCGGCACCCATGGAGTGGGTGGGGGGGGGGGGTCGTCTGGCCTGTTGTGAGGTTCTGCCGGGGTGGTGGGCCAAGGCTAGAACCCACCATGCCTCCCGACTGCCTCATGAGCGGCTGGGCACAGAGAGAGCAAGGAACCGCTCTGCCCCATGCCTAAGAGTCTCTGGACCAGCATACCTGGGCTGGATTGAGGAAGAAATTGCTGCAGGGTGCGTGTCGATGATCCGGGCTGTGATCGGCTGGTCGGCTGGGTGGAGTTCTGAAGAGAGGGAAGTCCGGATGTGGAAAATGGCGGCACCCATGGAGTGGGGGGGGGGGTCGTCTGGCCTGTTGTGAGGTTCTGCCGGGGTGGTGGGCCAAGGCTAGAACCCACCATGCCTCCCGACTGCCTCATGAACGGCTGGGCACAGAGAGAGCAAGGAACCGCTCTGCCCCATGCCTAAGAGTCTGAACACAGTCAGAAATAAGTCCTGAATACTTCCGAATGTGGCCCCAAAACAAAAAAAAAAAGAAAAAAGACTGATACATTTAATACACATGTTTGATCTTCCCATATTTGCTAATGAGAGTTAAAACAAAGTCCCTTTCTTTGTAGAGATTTTTATGTACCTACTGACATACTTCATTATTAACTCTAATTGGTTTTGATTTTGCATAGCTGTGAAACTCATTTGAATAAGTTCATTATTTTGTTGCCAGGAGTAACAAAATTTAATTGAATTAGAAGGCATTGCACTTTCAGATTGAGTTAATTAAAGATCTAATCAAGCCCCCTGGGAATAAGTAGATTGTCAGCTGGGAAAAATCATCCCAAAAGAAAAAGCTGTAAAATCTACAGTCAGATTAAGAATTGTTCAACATAAAAGTTTGTGTTTCTTGATACTTCTTATCTTTATAAACCATTTCAATATTAAAGAATTAATATCAAGAAGTTTACAACTGCTTATTTATGCTAAGTAAATCTTCATCAGGTCTTCCCAATATAAGCAATATTTAGGTGTTAAATAGAAAACTAATTAAAAAATACACTGGACAGATGTTATGTTACAGAGATTCTGAGGATACTTATGTTTCCTGATGTGAATTAATTCTACCAGTCATTGAAATGACAATCTACAAATGTATAATAGCTCTATTTAAATATCATCTTATTTCCTCTTTAGTTTTCTTTTCTCGACTTAAACACAAAGACTTAATATGGAAAATGACCTGAGAGATTCACTTTTAATTCATAAATCTAGGACTTAATGAGGTTATTGCTGAAATATAAATGAAATGCAAATTGATTCTGAACAATACTGAAATTATGTATCAGTTGATTATGGGTTTTTAGGAATCCCAGAGATAAGCTGAAATAAACTTAAATCGTTTTTAAAATTAGAGGGTAAATGAAAATTTATTTATGATTGGTGCAGTATTTAAACAATAATTCCACTATTATGTCACCTTGTAACTCACTGGTAAATAATTTATAATCGTATACAACACATATATGTGCATCTGTATCTTGTAGTGAATAATCTCTATCTTTGAAACACCATGCTATGTTGAAGTAAAGCATTTCTATGAGTGTCCTCTATCCTCAGTAGCGTATTTTAATGACTGCATGGAATCACAAATGACTGCATGGAATCATGGATATTAATCATAGACCTTCTGCTTATTGGATAACTTGTCAGTAATGTTCCAGAGATTTCAGACACCAAAGTGTCTTCCTAAATATGCTAGAGGTATGTAGTTACATTCATGAAACATTTAAAAATATTAAAAAATAATCACAGTTGCAGTCAAATTAATTGCAAATTTGTATTATCTCTGAAGAGCCAAGTGCTATACACACCCTCAAGAAATTATTTTCTTTTTTTTTTGCTTTTTTGGGGTCACACCTGGCAATGCTCAGGGGTTTCTGCTGTATCTGCACTCTGGAAATCAATCCTGGCGGTGCTCGGGGACCATATGGGATGCGGGGATTGAACCCAGGCTGGAAGAGGCCAGCCACATGCAAGGCAAATGCCCTACCCGCTGGGCTATTGCTCCAGCCCCAATTATTTTCATTTTTAAATTAACCGTACACAGAAACAGGGAGTCAAACCAAGCACCTGGAAACTGAACAGCTCACTCCTGAACAACCAATGGATCATAGAAGAAATCAAACAGGAAATCCAAAGATTTCTGGAAACTAATGAAAATGAAGACACCAACTATAAAAACTTGTGGGACACGGCAAAAGCCGTGTTAAGAGGGAAATTTATAGCTCTGCAAGCATTCATCAGGAAACAAGAAAGGGCCCACATAAATAACCTGACTACACAGCTGAAGACATTAGAGAAAGACCAACAAAAGGAGCCCAACCCAGGCAGAAAAAAGGAAATAATAAAACTTAGAGAGGAAATCAATGAGTTGGAAACCAAAAAAACAATCCAAAAGATTAATGAAACCAAGAGCTGGTTTTTTAAAAAATAAACAAGATTGACAAACCATTGGCAAGACTTGTAAGGACAGGGAAAGAGAGAACCCAAATAAACAGAATCAGAAATAAAAATGGTGACATCACAACAGAAACCACAGAAATCCAAAAGATCATCAGAGATTACTTTGAGAGCCTGTATGCTGTGAAACATGAGAATCTAGAAGAAATGGATCAATTCCTGAAGTCCTATAACCTCCCACGGCTGAAACAAGAAGACCTCCAATACCTGAATAAGCCTATCGCCATTGAGGAAATAGAAACAGTAATTAAAAGACTTCCCAAACACAAAAGCCCAGGTCCAGACGGATTCCCTAGTGAACTCTACCAAACCTTTAAGGAGGACCTACTGCCAGTCCTGTTCAAGCTCTTCCAGGAAATAGAAGAAACAGAAACACTACCAAACAGCTTCTACGAGGCACATATCACCCTGATACCCAAAGCAGGGAGAGACAACAGAAAGAAAACTACAGACCAATATCCCTGATGAACACGGATGCTAAGATCTTCAACAAAATACTAGCAAACAGAATCCAAAGACTCATCAAGAAGATTATACATCATGACCAAGTAGGATTCATCCCGGGTATGCAAGGATGGTTCAACATTCGCAAGTCAATCAACATAATACATCATATCAATAAGAGAAAAAATAAAAACCATATGATCCTATCAATAGACGCAGAGAAAGCATTTGACAAGATCCAGCACCCGTTCATGATTAAAACCCTCCAGAAAATGGGAATTGAATGGACTTTCCTCAAGATAGTTACAGCCATCTACCAAAAGCCCACAGCGAGCATCATTCTCAATGGGGAAAAGTTGAAAGCCTTCCCCCTGAGATCAGGGACAAGACAAGGTTGCCCACTCTCACCTCTTTTATTCAATATAGTACTGGAAGTACTTGCCATAGCAATCAGAGAAGAAAAAGGACATCAAGGGCATCCAGATAGGCAAGGAAGAAGTCAAGCTATCATTATTTGCAGATGACATGATATTATACCTAGAGAACCCTAAACTCTCTACCAAAAAACTCCTAGAAACAATAGACGCATATAGTAGAGTGGCAGGATACAAAATCAACACGCAAAAGTCGGTGGCTTTCCTATATACAAATAACGAAAGAGAAGAAAGGGATATTAAGGAAACAATTCCATTCACAATTGTGCCACAGAAAATCAAATACCTAGGAATCAACTTACCCAAGTGTGTAAAGGACCTGTACAAAGAAAACTACAAGACACTGCTCCAGGAGATAAAAGAGGACACAAGGAAATGGAAAAACATTCCCTGTTCATGGATGGGGAGAATCAACATTGTCAAAATGGTAATACTCCCTAGAGCTCTATACAGATTCAATGCAGTCCCTATGAGGATACCCATGACATTCTTCAAAGAAATTGACCAAACAATCCTGAAATTTGTATGGAACGATAAACCCCCAAGGATAGCTAAAGCAATCCTCGGGAAAAAGAAGATGGGAGGCATCACCTTACCCAACTTCAAACTGTACTACAAGGCAGTAGTAATTAAAACAGCATGGTATTGGAATAAAAGCAGACCCGTGGACCTATGGAATAGAATTGAGTATCCTGACACCCAACCTCAAACACATGATCATTTAATCTTTGATAAAGGTGCAACGAGTCTAAAATGGAGTAAGGAAAGCCTCTTCAATAAGTGGTGTTGGGAAAACTGGGCAGCGACATGTAAAAAAATGAATTTGGACCTGTGTCTAACACCATGCACAAAAATCAGATCAAAGTGGATTAAAGATCTCAATATCAGACTTGAATCCATAAAGTACATTGAAGAAAATATAGGAAAAACCCTCCATGACATTGAAGCTAAAGGCATCTTCAAAGATGAAACATCTCTAACAAAGCAACTAGAAGAAAAGATAAATATATGGGACTACATGAAACTAAAAAGCTTCTGCACCTCAAAAGAAACAGTGACTAAGATACAAAAGCAGTCCACAGAATGGGAAAGAATATTCACCCAATACTCATCTGATAAGGGGTTAATATCCAGGATATATCAGGCACTGGTAGAACTTTACAAGAAGAAAACAAACAACCCCATCAAAAAATGGGGGAGAAGAAATGAACAGAAACTTCAGCAAGGGAAGAAATTTGAATGGCCAAAAAACATATGAAAAAATGCTCATCATCAGTAATCATCAGAGAGATGCAAATCAAAACAACAATGAGATACCACTTTACACCACAGAGACTGGCACATATTCAAAAGAGCAAGAACAACAAGTGCTGGCGTGGATGTGGGGAAAAGGGCACACTCATCCATTGTTGGTGGGAATGCCGGCTGGTACAGCCTTTCTGGAAAACAATATGCACATTCCTCCAAAGACTAGAAATTGAACTCCCATTTGACCCAGCCATACCACTCCTGGGAATCTACTCTGGGAAACCAAAAATATGCAGCGGAAACACCATCCCTACTTTTATGTTCATAGCAGCATTATTCACAATAGCCAGAATCTGGAAGCAACCCAAGTGCCCGACAATAGATGACTGGATAAAAAGCTTTGGTACATCTACACAATGGAATACTATGCAGCTGTTAGGAAAAATGAAGTTATAAAATTTGCCTACAAATGGATGGACATGGAGAAGATTATGTTGAGCGAAATTAGCCAGAAGGAGAGAGACAGTTACAGAATGACTGCATTTATCTGCATAACATAAATATATAGGTACATATTATGATACCAATATCCAAGGTCAAGTGAAACATACATCAGGAGGTCTTGTCAAAGGTGGAAATTATCACAAACATGTGGGAGTCAGAGGCTAGGTAAGACAGAAAATGGAACAGTGTGCTAACAATTGTGAGGGTACTAATGCCAACCTAGAACTGAGCATTAAATAGAGGCAAAAGGATACACATGACAACCCTTTAATGTATGTTTTGTAATCCATAGTCTGGAGAGGAAGGAAAAGAGAAAGATAGAGAAATGGAAAGAAATAAAGAACCTGCCATGGAGGAGGGCTGGGGGAGGGGGAGGGAACCGGGGACGTTGGTGGTGGGAGATGGGCACTGGTGGCGGGATGGGTGCTGCTACACTGTATGACCAAAACCCAAATATGAACTTTTTAATTGTATATCTTTGTAATTGTAAAAATAAAAAAATTAAAAAAAAATAAATTAAATGTGTCAAAATATAAATTTCTTCATTATTTATTTATATTTTAACAAAAAAGCATATAACTACAAATTTGAAGTCCAAAAATATGAAGTAGTTTCTTTAACTTGAGTTTCAAATAATGATTCCAAGGAATTATTGATGTAATTATTATGTTGATTCAATTAGATATTTGTTGTTGTTGGTTATTCACACCTGATAGAGCTCTGGGGCTTCTTTCAATTAAGACACTGAATTGATTAATCTAGTCATTATTAAATAATAACTATTTAGAGATCAAGAATGTATTTTATACTATACTCATAGTAATTAAAAAATTCACAACCCTTTTCTAATTCAGTTTTCTCAAGTGAAATCTTAACAAAGTCAAGAATGTTATTAATATGATCACTTTATTTTACTTGTATCACTTGTCTTCCCATTGTTCATCGATTTGCTTGTATGAGCACCAGTAACATCTCCATATCTCCTGTCACATGCTAGTGTATCCCAAGGGTATCCACTCAATCCAGGAACATGGTGAGCCTCAAGTTATTCCTTCAGGTCATGGGAATGAGGTCTATAATTGTTACTGGTTTATGACATATCAAATACGACATGGGTAGCTTGCCAGGCTCTGAATACGGGTGGTATACTCTCAATAGTAGGCTCTTATCTCATGCATTTACTGATGAACCTCAATGGTGAGAGATCGGCTTCTCTCTAGGGCGGAGCTCTGAGGAGCTATGGAGTCCACCTGTTGAAAATGGCGGCCCTCATGGTGTGTAGGTTCCTCTGGCTTCTTGTCTGGCTCTATTGGGATGACAGACCAGGGCTAGAACTTCGCCTTCCCTCCCGGGTGCCTCAAGATCAGCTGAGCACAGGGAGAGCAGGTAGTAGCTCTGCCCCATGTGTCTGAGTCCACTTTAGTCCTCAATAAAGACCACTTTATTTATGAGGGGGAAATAATGAGTATTAAATGAAATCTGATATGACCTTGGATCAAAAAACAAGCTTGTTTCATCTCCAAACTTCAACTCTTTTCATTCTATATTATTATTTCAATGATCATATTAAAAGATGTACTTGGGTACATTCATTTTGGCAGATAAGACTCCTATATTTAAGATGCTAGCTTTCATCCTTAAGTGATTCCCAGGAATTTTGAACACATATATAATCATAACAGTGCATCTTTACTAGTTTCTCGAGAAAGTCTCTTATTTCACTGCTGTGATATTTTCTCAAAGTTGAGTAATATTTTTTGTATGAATAAGGAAAAGGTGACATGTTCCATCATTGGTTCATTCTACTTTTAATTTTGAAGCAAAAACTTATTTTCCCAAAGGAATACTTTCATATACAGTAAATTTTTGTTGAAAAATTGCACTTTTCTTATTTACTGAAATGTTAACATGGAACCGATAATGTTAGACAATACATTCTGGAGCTCTAAAATTGTAGTGGGATCATGATTTCATAAGAATAAAATAAGTTATGTAGGTAATATTCTTTCATAATTTCCCAGAGGATCTCTACATCAGCATTTCTTTCATTATATCCAAAAATAAGTCACCTCTATCCATTTTAGATAGAAAGTAATGTTGAATATAACAATATTGTGAAGTGGCAAACAGTATGAAGAAAGACATCTGTTTATGTTACCATGACTAGATATGAACTGAGGCTCAAATCAGTTTACCAGTATAGCTCTGCCTCCTAATTTATTTTTATAGCCAATGAAAGCCTCATATTTTCACAGTTGGGTAGTTTGCATTCAAATGTACCAATAACTTCAAATGCAATCACTTCTACATGGCACATTTTATTGTTGAACATAAGATAGAATTGCTAATGATGTCTTGTTGGTAGTGATCTTCTCTATCAATAGTTCTAACTTATTTCATTACAATTTTGAAAATTCAATATTTAAATTTGGGTTACTTTCTTTAGAGCAAAATATAGTAAATGTAAATTTAGTGACAGTATAATGCAACAGTCAATTATGAAGTTGAAAGGAAAATATAAATATTCTCTCAGGACCCTTGGATTTCTGCCAGTTCTCTCTGGGGTATTGGAAATAAATCTCTGTACAGAAAGTTTTAGCAAAGAAGATACGATGCCTCATCTATTGAAACATCTCTATTATTTGAACTTTAAGAGAGGCTATTTCTAAGAATAACACCATTGTAAATTTAATTTACTGATTGAATATAGCAATATAGTCAAATCTTTTACCAGAAATAATATGCATTCCCATTTTTAAAAGCTGAAGTAACATTGTGTTATATGTTTCCTGTGCTCATCATTATAAAACAGCATCTTTGTATGTTAATTCAAGATTACCTGTTGAGTTCAGTATAGGCTTCACTATATAATTGGCTCGACTACCTCATCTGCCCACTCCCCTCCCTACTTCCTCTCTCTTCTGATACCACTTTCTCAATTTTAAAATCAAAAAGTTTATTATTGTTTAGTACTTGTTTTGTTGTAATGTTTTGAGGCTCTTTATGTTCCTGGGGCAAGCAGATGCCCTTTGGCTCTACTAGCATGAGACAGGACATATGGAGATGTTACTTGTACCTGCTTGAGCAAATCGATTATGAAGGGGAAGACAGTGATACAGTGATGCAGTGATACGTGTTTTGTATGTGCGAGTGTATACACACACACCCACATGTGTATCTATATCTACTTATATAGATAGATACACTTTAGTGATTTATCAATAGAAACTTAATCCAACTGTGTGTATGTTTGTGTTGGGGACCAGACATGGCAGTGCTCAAGGATTATTCCTAGTTCTGAACTCAGGGATCATACCTGATAGGTTTGGGGGACCACATGTCTGGCACTAGGAATAAAATCTGGCTCAGCCACTTGAAGAGCAAGCATTTCATTTGCTGCACTGTCACTTTGCCCCCTATTAAGTTTTTGACAGCTACGAATAATGTTGTGATAAATGTGGGGTATGTATGTACACTTCAGTCTAATGCTTAAATGTTTTTGGTAAATACCCATAAAGAGAATTTCTGAATCATATGAAAATGGGCTGCTGCTGATATAATTACAAAACATATGCTCATTTTTTTTGATTCCTTGGTATGTGTCTATATGTAAAAGCACACTATATGTCAAAACATACTTAGTCAAGCAAACGGAATGATTTTATTGTTTAAAAAGAGGGGCTGGAGTGATAGCCCAGTGGGTAGGGCATATGCCTTGCACGTGGCTGGCCTGTGTTGGCCCGGGTTTGATCCCCCGGCATCCCATATGGTCCCCTGAGCATCGCCAGGAGTAATTCCTGAGTGCAGAGCCAGGAGTAACCCCTGAGCATCACCGGTGTGACCCAAAAAGCAAAAAAAAAAGAAAAAAAGATAATGATACACTATGTATGCTGAGAAAACTGAACCAAATAAAATGATTCTTTGATTTGCCAAGATTTACAACCGATGAATCTGGAAAGTACAGAGCTTAGAGGATCAAAACCCAAATACCAGTAAAAAAACCAAACAAACAAAAAAATTGATGATCCTGAAAACTTAGTTTTCGTGTTGATGATCATATTTAAGGAGCCAACATGACGCATCTAAGAATTTCAGGCCATAGTTTCAGGGATAATGGAGCTTTAGCTGAGGTGGGGTGGGGGAGGGGGTGTGCTGTATTGATGGACATAAAATCCTGTTGAGTCTTTTTTAGTAGTCGAACAAGCAGAATGGCTTAGTATTACAAGTTTCAGTGTTTTCATAATATATTTTATATATGAGCTGAGTGGATTCCAGATTGCTACTTAGAGATGTTGAAACTCGGTTACACAAATCTACTAAGTAGGGGTTGAGAGATGGTACAATGGATAGAGCAATTGCCTTGCAGATACTGACCTGGCTTCAATCCTCTGGCGTCCCATATGGTTCCCCAAACTTTGGCAGTAGTAATTTTAGAGGTTATAGCCAGGAGTAATCCCTGAGTGCCCCTCCCCGTAGCCTTAATATGGTCCAAAAACAACAAAGACAAAAAAGCTAAGTAGAATTAAGTAATATTCCATATGGATTCACCCCTAAAAATTTCTGCCAAAAGAAAGTATTATAATATTCTTTAAAAAATATTAGACACTACTTATGATAAAATCTAACATGCACAAGCAAGGATCAAATAAATATCATTCAGTATGCCATAAACATAAAAAGAAACACATATTTTATGGAATATCAGGATAATAGCCTGAAATTTGTGGAGACAGTAAGTTTTAGGTCAAATTGTTTCCTTAATTATATATACTTTTATGATATCAACATAAATAGTGTAATTCCTTATAATATCATAGCATAATAAATAGTTTTCATATTACCCATAACTGGAAAAATGGTACTTTCATTCCAAATACCACCTAGTAACAGTCTCTACGACTTATACCATATGCTCACAATAGGCTTCTCAAGTGTCAGTGCAGTAAATGTAATAATATCAGTAAGTTTGCCAAAATATATTGCTAATTGATTATACCCATGGAACTTTTAATAATAACTTTTACTGATAATCAGAACTATATTTTAATATTTTCCTGGTAACTTATCCAAGTATAGTCCATATAGTCTCTAAATTTATCAATACTATAAGAAAATGCACTTCTGTCATTAGACTACATATGAATTTAATAAAGAATATGCTTTTAATCCTCTGGTTTTTATTCTTGTCTTTGCTTTTTGTTAACCTTATGGAATCTGACAATGCTGAGTTATTTCTATCTCTTTGTTCAAGAGAGACCCTGGCAGTGCCTAGGGGACCTTGAGTGGTGCTGGGAATTAAACCAAGGTTGGTGAAATGCAAGGTGAAGACCTTAACCCCTGTACTTTCTGTTTGGTCTCCAAATCCCCAACCGCTTTAAGTCACCACGGCTCTTCTATATTTTTCCCGCATAGTGCTTTATGTTGCTTAGTTCCTGTTTCTTCAAATTTACCATAATTTTGTTATTCAATATCTCTGTAGTTTATTTCAATGATACCTAATATTATAGCCTTAATGCTTGATATTCCAATTTATATATTGTCTTTATTTCTTATTACTATATTCATCTCCTCTCTATCTGAATATTACTATTAATCATTTCAATAATTTTGTCTACAACAAATGTAGAAACAAATGTAAAAAATAAAAACACAAAGAATGGAAAGATAATCTACTTTCATTTGTAGTGGTTAAGACTATCAGTTAACTAAGAGTAATTAGCTCATTTTATGTAATCTATACTTAGGCAATAGAAAAATGGGGGTTTTCGCTTTGAATGCTTGGTCCATTTAATAATCTTGCTAAGATAGCATCTGAGTTGTGGAAGTGCTGGAGTTGTTTCATTTTGTAATGCAGTTTGCATTTGGTCATATTATTCAACATAGACTTTTTTATGTTCATGGCAGCATTATTCACAATAGCCAGAATCTGGAAGCAACCAGAGTGCCCGAAAATCGATGATTGGATAAAAAGCTTTGGTACATCTACACAATGGAATACTATGCAGCTGTTAGGAAAAATGAAGTTATAAAATTTGCCTATAAATGGATGGACATGGAGAAGATTATGTTGAGCGAAAATAGCCAGAAGGAGAGAGACAGATACAGAATGACTGCATTCATTTGCATGGCATAAATATATATGTACATATTATGATACCAATATCCAAGGTCAAGTGAAACATATATCAGGAGGTCTTGTCAAAGGTGGAAATTATCACAAACGTGTGGGAGTCAGGAGGTTAGGTAAGACAGAAAATGGAACAGGGTGCTAATAATTGTCGAGGGTACTAATGCCAACCTAGAACTGAGCATTAAATAGAGGCAAAAGGATACACATGACAACCTTTTAATGTATGTTCTGTAATCCATAGTCTGGAAGGGAATGAAAAGAGAAAGAGAGAGAAAGGGAAAGAAATAAAGAACCTGCCATGGAGGTGGGCTGGGGAAGGGGGAGGGAACCGGGACGTTGGTGGTGGGAGATGGGCACTGGTGGAGGGGCGGGTGCTGGAGCACTGTATGACAAAAACCCAAATATGAACTTTTTGATTGTATATTTTTTGTTATTGTAAAAATAAAAAAATTGAAAAGAATTTGCTAATTTATTTTTTAAATTTTTTATTATACCACCGTGAGACATACAATTACAAAGGTGTTCATCATTGGTTCTTGGTAATACAGCATTCCAGCACCCATCCCTCCACCAGTGACCCATTTCCACCACCAATGTACCCCACCCCTCCCGCCCAACTCCAGGCTGCCTCAATAGCAGTTATCCCAGTTTCCTCTCTTTCTCTCTCTGTCTCTCTCTCTGCATCTCTCTCCCTCTTCTTTTTACACATTGTGGCTAGCCCTGCAGATATTTAGAGTTTATCACTTAAGTCTCTTTGTGTATATTCAATGGTGAGTTTTAATCTGCCATTACCATTTCCCACATTTAGTAAAACACTGGTATCTATTTATATCCTATTAATGAATGCAGTCATTCTATATCTGTCCTTTTCCTTTTGTCTAATTTCACTCAACATGATAGTCTCCATGTCCATCCATTTGCAGGTAAATTTCATAATTTCATCTTTTCTGACAGTTGCATAGTATTCCATAGTGTAGATGAACCACAGTTTCTTTAGCCAGTCCTCTGTTCTCGGGCAATTAGGTTGTTTCCAGATTCTAGCTATAGTGAATAGCGCAGAGATGAATAAAGAAGTACAGATAGTGTTTCTGCTATGTGTTTTTCGGTCTCTCGGGTATATTCCCAGGAGTGCTATTGCTGGATCAAATGGGAGTTCAATGTCTAGTTTTCGGAGGAATGCCCATATTGTTTTCCAAAAGGGCTGGACCAGTCGGCACTCCCACCAACAGTGGATGAGAGTCCCTTTTTCCCCCACATCCACGCCAGCACCATTAACCTAGACTTTTATACTATAATTATAACAACCATCCTAAAAAACCAGGAAAATGGAAATACATGGAATCAGGTTTTGAAATAACTGGTCCCAAATTATTGAGAAAATTGTTTTATGTATGCGAAGAGCTAAGATAAAATTTTTGGAAGTATATACGTAATGTAATTCCTTTTCAATAACCTATATACTGGATACTGATATGTTATTGGATATATATTCCAATATTGTTCCAGTCCTATGGAGCTTTTGAAAAAATAAGAATAAATTTTATAAGAGACAGACCAGACCCACTGCTGCACCACTTGACACATGGAGCAGCTCATGGAGTTTGAGGGCGGTAAACGGCACAGCCACAGGCCGAGTCCAACATAGCTCCTAGGGTTAGCAGACATGTGGGGGGGAGGCTGCACTGACCGGACTTGGAGTGGGAATTTGGGCTCCTCCACCTCTGTGTCTGCCGACATGGCTACTGGCTCTCTGCTTCCAACAACCAGCAAAGCTGGACAAGAAATAAACCAGATAGCTGCACCATCACGCAGCCGCTCTGCGACCACCCGAAAGGCTTAGATAATAATGAAGTTTAGAACTAGGTCCTTCCCAGGATCTTTCACATTTATACACTGTAATGATCATTGTAGTTGCAAAAACTGGGGAGGTTGATGGGGAAGGAGGAATTATAATGTCACACTAGAACTCACTATTGAATATACACATAGGGACTTACATCATAAACCATTAATATCTGTAGGGAAAGTCACAAAGTGTAAGAGAAGAGAGAGAGAAATACAGAGACAAAAACACAGAGAAGGGGGTACCTGCTATAGGGGGCAGGCTGGGGTTGAGTGGGAGGGAGTGTTTGGACATTGGTGGTGGGAATGGGGCACTGGTGGAGGACTGGCACTGGAACACTGTATGACAGAGACCCAATTATGAACATCCTTGTAATTGTATATTTCATGGTGATATAATAAAAATTTTTAAAAAGAATAAATTTTACTCATTCCCATGACCTGAAGGAATGGATTGAGGCTCTTCCTGTTCCTGGAGCAAGCAGGTGCCCTTGGGCTACATTTTCTTGTGACAGGATGTATGGAGATGTTATTAGTGCCCACTGGAGCAAATTGATGAACAACAAGAAGACAAGTGATACAAGTGATATAAGTGTAATTTACAAAAGTAACAGTATTTAAAATAATCGAATACATTTATTTTGTTTAATTCCTAAGTAAATTATGTTGGGAATTCTCATGCAAGTTCCAGATACAGTCCTTTGACTATCTTACTTCAGAGAGAAACATCCTCTGTAGTAGCCCAGGAGAGTTGGTTGTAGATTTTGAATCAAGATTTCTTGTGTCGCCAGCCAATCTTCCTTCCATAGTAATGCTTTGCCACCATAGAAAAAGAACAACAAGAAAAAGAATATTCTTTTTTGGGGTCACACTGGCGATGCTCAGGAGTTACTCCTGGATCTTCGCTCACGAGTTACTCCTGGTAGTGCTGGGGGGACCATATGGGATTCCGGGATTGAATCTAGGTTGGCAATGTGGAAGGCAAATGCCCTATCTGCTATGCTATCACTTCAGCCCAAGATATTTTTTTATTAAGTACTTTGGGTTGGAGGGATGACTCAGAAAGCTGGATCACATTTTTTGCACTGTCCTTGAAAAGAAAGACGACTTATTTGTACCATCTATTATTCCAATCAGAACAGATGGTTTGAGATGGCTGGGATTCTTAAATTGCTAATTACAAAGAGCCAGTATTCATAATTTTGATTATAGTCATTGCAATATTCATTTTCCAATTTTTAGCAATAGGAAACTATTAAGGAAAATACAAAAATTTTGTCTATTATATTTGTGCTAATTAGTATTTCTCCATGTGTTTTTTTCCCAGTAAGTGCCATGGTTCAGTTTTTTTAGCTGACATTCATCCAGAAGAATTCTGTCCATCTGTTTGAATTTGTTTTAAACAGATCATTTAAGAAAAATGGTCTTATAATAACATATGGCAACTAAGTTCAGTATACATTTTCCACTGCATTGATCAACTTAGAGAAATTATGTTATGCAAATGCAAATGAGCATAGCCAAAGTTTTCCTTTCAGCAGGATATTGGTTAGAAAGTGGAAAGGGAAAATCATGTGTTTGAGCTGGTGTAACTAACAATCTAGAATTGGACCAATATATGTTGTTTGTTCCATGAGCACTATAAAGGGTTTTGTGTACTTACTTCCAAAATAATTTCAAATGTACACTATAAAAGTGGTTTTTATGTTTCTGAAAATATGTTCAGAAACATTTTTTCTGACTTGGTAGATGACTTTTTGATTTGAATCATATTATGAGTAAGCTACTGCAGAGAAAGGAAAGACCAATATGAACTCCTAATTTGAGAATATTGTTCCTAGACTCCTAATTTGAGAATATTGTTCCTAGCCCAGCAGTGGTTGTGTTTGGGGCTTTATAAGCATAGGAGGTAGGTCTCCTGCGGGTCAGAAAGGCTTTTTTATCGGCAGAGCCTGGCAAGCTACCCGTGTCGTATTTGATATGCCAAAAACCAGTAACAATTATGGACCTCATTGCCATGACCTAAGGAATGTTTTGAGGCTCTTCGTCTTTCTGGAGTGAGCAGATGCCCTTGGCTACACTAGCACGCGATGGAGAGGTTACTGGTGCCCGCTCGAGCAAATCGATGAACAACGGGAAGACAAGTGACAAGTGACAAGTTCCTAGACTTTTAAATTTTACCTTTATGGTTTAATAATAACTTTACAGACTAGATACACACCATGTGAAAATATGTCATGAACATGTTGGAACAATTGCTGTCTCATGGAAATATTAAGAATTGTGTTCCTGGATTTTATTTCATTTGTTTTTTGTCTGCTTTTGAGAGAAATATTTTAATATTGTGAAATGTTAATGACAAGAAATAGTAACAAATTACTCTGTCTTACCCATTCCAAGAACACTATTTGGTTTAATCATTCTGTACAGAAAATTATAGAAATCATTTATTCTAGAGCAGTTTATTATTTTGGGGTTTGGGGACCATATGCAGCAATTACCAGTGTTTACTTATGGCTCTATACTCAAAATTTACTCCAGGCAATGCTTGGGGGACCACCTGGGATGTTGGTAATCAGACCCTTTTAAGCCTTGTGCAAGGCAAATTCCCTACCCACTGTACTATCACTCTGGCCCTAGAACAAAAAACATTTTTGCTACTTCTTTTTTACATTTATATATTTTATCTGAAAAGATTACTACTAAATTCAAATTTTCCCTATAACTTAATATTAATAGAATACTTAATATTATATATAACTTATTCTATAACTTAATATATAACTTAAATGTAATACTAACATACAGAAGGACACCAACGCCACCGACACCTCTTTCGCCGCATGTTCCAAGGAACAATTCTTCTCCGTGTCAAATACAGCATGATGCAACTGGCGCCTCCTTGTCTCAGTCAGACCAATGATGTCGTACTTGATCTTTTGCGCTTGCAGCATCAGATCCTCAATATATGCTTCCAATGCCAGCGCACGTGCATTGAAAGTACAGACAGTCATTTTAGTCCTTCTTCGCTTTGGCAGCCTAGGACGGCCATGAAATTTTATCAGGCACTGCTTGTTTGCCTTTCTTACTGCTGCCGTATTAAGGGCTCTTTCGGGTCAGGAAAATAAACATTTTTGTTACTGGATTTGGCATATTGAACACGCATGGGACAGCTTGCCAGTCTCTGCCATGCGGGCGCTATATACTCATTACTTTGTGGGGCTCTCTCAGAGGGGTGGGTAGAATATTTATGGTAATTTGGAGGTATATTGCACAGCCACACAGCGGCCGCACACAAAGGGGAAAGCTGGTTTCTGCTCTGCCAGGTGTACCTGTGTCCAAAAGATCAAAAGATCACGTGGGAACTCTTTGGCACCATTGCAGCAACAAGGGAAGATACCATCAAAAGATCACGTGGCCGCCCACCTACAAGATGGTCAGACTTCCTTGTAAAGACCCTGAAGGAACAGTTTGAGGCTCTTCATTTTCCTGAATCAACCAGATGCCATTGGGCTACATTGGCACATGATAGGGTCCAATGGAAATGTTACTGGTGCCCGCTCGAGCAAATCGATGAATAATGTGATTCAAGTGATCAAGTGAAGTGATCAAGTGCTAACCTTACAAAAATTTTCTCTACCTTTAAAACCAGGAAATAACAGAAACCAGTGAGAGCGGTATACAATCATTGAGAATTTAGGGAAGTCAAACGTTTATCCAAATGGTTTTATGAATATATGTAGATGGTAATTGAAGAGCTAGCTCTATAAAATAAATGAAAATCGCAAGATTAATAAAATTAGTGATTATTTGCTCTATTCTCTGTGTTTAAAGAGGAGGAGAAAATAGGAAGAAAGATAAAGGGCATAGGGTAAAAGTAAATGAAAATATCAAAGAAAAAGTGGATGGGGGTGAGGAAGAGGAAAGGAAGGGCTGCTGAGGAGAGTAGAGCATGTAACCTGCAATTTTCCTTTTTTTCCATTTTTTCCTTCTTTTTTTTTTGACTGTGCTGTGGCTCAAATCTGTGTCTCACACCTTCTAGGCAGGTGCTTTGCCACTCAGTCACATTCTCTGTGCCTTATTTGCACTGTTTTATAGTTTGCTTAATTTGTCTTTTCACTTAGAATTTTACAAGAATTATGCCATTATTCATTAGTGTATGCCCAGTTCATAGGAAAATGTTACAATTTTTTTTGCTTATATTTGGTGCCATATCCAGCCATCTTCATGGGTTACTGCTGGCTGATAACTTAGAAATCACTCTTGGCAGTGCTCAGGGGACCATATGTATGCTAGGTTCGAATCCAGGTTGGCAAAGCAAGTGCCCTAGCCACCGTGCTAGTCTTCAGCCCTGGGAAATATTACTTTTTGATTCTGTTTTCTTCTCCCCCTACTACTGCCATTTCCACACAAAAAAACTAATGATTGATGCAGATTTGTTCAACAGAAAGATTTCAGTATCTTATCATTTGGATATTTTACTCTGTTTTGGTCTGTTAAATGTTAAATTCACAGGATAGCTCTTTTATTAGGGCAGTAGTTGATATATCATTTAAGGGGGGAGAAGAAAAAGAGAAATTTATTATCTTATAATTATTTAGTCCAAAATAATGTATCAAGTAAGTACATAAGACTTTAAATAGATTTAACATGTATGAAAATTTCCACTTTATTATATTAAAAAATCAAAATTCCCAAACATACTGTTTTAATAACCACTGCTTTGTAGTAGAGTTTGAAGTTGGGAAAGATGATGCCTCCCATATTCTTTTCCCAAGGATTGCTTTAGCTATCTGTAGGGGTTTATTATTCCATACAAATTTCAGAAGGGTTTGGTTGATTTCCTTGAAGATTGGCATGGGTATCCTTATAGGGATGGCATTGAATTTGTATAAAGCTTTAGGGAGTATAACCATTTTGACAATGTTGATTCTCCTAATCCATTATCAGGGAAATGTGTTTCCACCTCCTTGTGTCCTCTCTTTTATTTCTTGAAGTAATGTTTTGTAGTTCTCTTTCTAGAGGTTCTTTACGTTCTCCGTTAAACTGATTCCTAGGTATTTAATTTTCTGTGGCACAATTGTGAACAGGACCATGTTCTTATATATCCCTCTTTCTTATATATCCTTTCTTATATATCCTCTCTTTCTTTATTTGTATATAGAAAGCCCCTGACTTTTGGGTATTGATTTTGTACCCTGCCACTCTATTATAAGTGTCTATTGTTTCAAGGAGTTTTTTTTGTAGAGAGTTTATGGTTCTCTAGGTATAATATCATGTCATCTGCAAATAGTGATAGCTTTACTTCTTCCTTGCCTCTCTGGATGCCCTTAATGTCCTTTTCTTCTCTGACTGCTATGGCAAATACTTCCAATACTATATTGAATAAAAGAGATAAAAGGGCGCAACCTTGTCTTGTTCCTGATCTTAGGGGAAGGATTTTAATTTTTCCCCCTTGAGAATGATACTCACTGTGGGCTTTTGGTAGATAGTTTTGACTATCTTAAGGAACGTTCCTTCAATTCCCATTTTTTGGAGGGTTTTAATCATGAACGGGTGCTGGATCTTGTCAAATGCTTTCTCTGCATATATTGATAGGATCATAAGGCCTGTGGACCTTTGGAATAGAGTTGAGTATCCTGACAACCATCCTCAAATATATGAACAATTAATCTTCGATTAAGGAGCAAAACGTATGAAATGGAGCAAGGAAAGCCTCTTCAACATTTGGTGCTGGGAAAACTGGGCAGCTACATGTAAAAAAATGAATTTAGACCTCTGTCTATCAGCATGCACAAAAATCAGATCAAAATGGATTAAAAATCTCAATATCAGACGTGAGTCCATAAAGTACATTGAAAAAAATATAGGAAAAACCCTTCAGGAAATTGAAGCTAAAGACATTTTCAAAGAATAACCACTAACAAAACAGCTAGAAGAAAAGACATATGGGACTATATGGAAGCTTATAAAGCTTCTGCACCTCAAAAGAAACAGTGACCAAGATACAAAGAGGAGTCCACAGAATGGGAAAGAATACTCACCCAATACCCATTTGATAAGGGGTTAATATCCAGGATATATCAGGCACTTGTAGAACTTTACAAGAAGAAAACAACTAACCCCACCAAAAAATGGGGAGAAGAAATGAACAGAAACTAAGGCAAGGAAGAAGTTCGAATGGACAAAAGGCATATGAAAAAATGCTCATCATCATTAATCATCAGAGACATGAAAATAAAAACAACAATGAGATATCATTTCATACCACATAGAATGACACATATCCAAAAGCGCAAGAACAACAAGTGCTGGTGTGGATGCTGAGAAAAGGGGACACAAATTCACCTCTGGTTGGAATGTCGACTGGTACATTCTTTTCGGAAAACAATATGAACATTCCTCCAAAGACGAGAAATTAAACTCCCATTTGAACTAGCCATACCACTCCTGGGAATATACTCTGGGAAGCCAAAAACACGCAGTGGAAACACCATCCCTACTTTTATAACCATAGCAGCATTATTCATAATAGCCAGAATCTGGAAATAACCAGAGTGCCTGAAAATTGATGACTGGAAAGATGTACCATCTACACATCTACCATTGTGTAGATGTACCAAAGGAACTTTGAGGGGTGGGTACCAAAGGAACTTTGGTACATCTACTCAATGGAATACTATGCAGCTGTTAGGAAAAGTGAAGCTATGAAATTTGCGTATAAATGGATGGACATGGAGAGGATCATGGTGAGTGAAATTAGCCAGAAGGAGAGAGAGACAGATATAGAATGACCGCATTTATTTGCATACCAAAAATATATCACTATCACTATCATCAATCATCATCAATTTTCATCATCAATTTGCTCGAGCGGGCTCCAGTAACATCTCCATATGTCCTGTCATCTGCTCACTCCAGGAACATAAAGAGCCTCAAACTATTATATTAGGTCATGGGAATGACCTAACATAATTGTTACTGGTATTTGGCATATCAAATATGACACAGGCAGCTTGCCGTGTGGGTGGCATACTCTTGTAGTCACATCTAAATACAGCATTTATTGATGAACCATGTGGTTGCTTGCGGCCGTGAGCCAGGTTCTTAATCCTGTGCAGGATTAAAATAGACTGCAGGGTGGATCTCGATGAGCCGGGTTGTGATAGGCTAGTCTGCTGGGTAGAGTTCTGACGAGGGGGAAGTCCGTATGTGGAAAATGGAGGTCCTCATGGAGTGGGGTCGTCTGGCTTGTTGTGAGGCTCTGCTGGGGTAGCGGGTCAGGGCTAGAACCTGCCATCCCTTCTGGGCGCGCATGAGCGGCTGGGCACAGTGAGAGCCAGTAGCAGCTCTGCTGCAGTCTATTTTAATCCGGCACAGGTATGCTGATCCAGAGACAGACATGGGGCCGAGCTGCTACTGGCTCTCACTGTGCTCAGCCGCTCATGAGGTACCCAGGAGGGATGGCAGGTTCTAGCCCTGGCCTGCCACCGCAGCAGAGCCTCATAACAAGCCCGACGACCCCCCCCACTCCATGAGGACCTTCATTTTCCACATTCGGACTTCTCCCTCATCAGAACTCCACCCAGCAGACCAACCTATAATAGCCGGGCTCGCGGCTGCAAGAGGCCACATGGTTCATCAATAAATGCTGGATTTTGAGATGGCTACAAGAGTATGCTACCCACACGGCAGAGCCTGGCAAGCTACCCATGTTGTATTTGATATGCCAGATACCAGTAACAATTATAGACCTCATTCCCATGACCTGATGGAATGGTTTGAGGCTCTTTATGTTCCTGAATCAAGTAGGTGCTCTTGGGCTCTACTTGCATGAGACAGGTCATATGGAGATGTTACTGGTGCCCGCCGAGCAAATCGACGATGAATGGGAAGACAGTGATACATATACATATACATATACATATGCACATACACATACATATACATATACATATACACATACACATACATATACACACATATACATATACATCAATTCATCACTTGAATCCCATTATTCATCGATTTGCTTCGAGCGGGTGCCAGTAACATTTCCATTGGACCCTATCACGTGCCAATGTAGCCCAATGGCATCTGGTTGGTTCAGGAATATGAAGAGTCTCAAACTATTCCTTCAGGGTCTTGACAAGGAAGTCTGACCATCTTGTAGGTGGGCAGCCACGTTATCTTTTGACATCCCGTGGGATCCAGTCGGTAATGACTCTAGTCCAGCGGTCATCTCCAAATTGCATTACATGTCCAGCCCATCTGATTTTTTGATGCCTTGGCAAACGAGACAGCGCCCCTGATTCTGGAATAGCGACGGAGGTCAGAACTCCGATTCCTTCTCTCACTTGAGTGAGATCTGATATTCCAAGCATAGCTCTTTCTATTCCTCTCTGGGAGACCCGAATAGCAGTCTCATCCTGCTTTCGTAGGGGCCCAGGTCTCTGAGGGCGTATGTTAATGCAGGGAGAATGGTGGAGTCAAAGAGATGTGCCCGGAGCCAGAGGTTCTTTGTCCTTTTTAGCTATTTTTTCAATGCCTTTGAAGGCATTCCATGCTGCTCTCTCTTCCTCCTGCGCAGCTCAGGTTTTAGGTCGTTCATCATGTTGATTTCTCGACCTAGGTACACATAACTGCTGCATTCAGCGATGTTTGTTCCATTGAAAGTGAATGGGGCCTCTGGAACTAGTTCATTCTTCATAAAAAACATATACATATACATACATATTATGATACCAATATCCAAGGTCAGGCGAAATGTGGATCAGGAAGTCTTGCCAAAGGTCGAAACTACCACAAATGTGTGGGAGCACAGGTTAGGAAAGAGAGAAAAGGAACAGTGGACCAATGATTGTTGAAAGTCTATTACAATAAACATGTAAGAGAGGGAAGGGAGAGAGAGAGAGAAAGAGAAAGAGAGAAAGAGAAAGAGAGATGGAGAACCTGCCATGGAGGCAGGCTAGGGGAGGGGGAGGGTATCGGGGACATTGTTGGTGGGAGGTGGGCACTGGTGGAGGGATGGGAGCTGGAACACTGTATGGCTTTTAAACCCAAACATGAACATTTTTTAATTGTCAAAAATAAATTAAAAAATAAATAAATAAATTCCCAAACAGAAGAACTAATAATTTTGAAAACAATTAAAATTTATATCTTTAATATATTTTCTTTGGTCATTTATCCTTATATATCACATTTGATTTTTACTGTATGCTCTGTATTCTGCATTGCTAATTTTAATTAGCATCTTTTAAAAATATTAGCACCCTTTTAAAATTTCATTTGAGGGACATGTCTGTTTCCCTTCTCAATGACTCAGCATGAATTTGTGTCCCAAATATTATGATTTGTGATTGTATATGGTATGATATTTTATTATTATTTAAGTATAATAAAATCATCTAAATCTCTAGAAATATTGTGTATGTGTAACATGTTACATATTAGTGGGCCGGAGCGATAGCACAGTAGGGAGGGCATTTGCCTTGCACATGGTTGACCTGGATTCGATCACTGGCATCCCAAATGGACCCTGAGCACTATTAGGCATGATTCCTGAGTGAAGAGCCAGGGGTAACCCCTGAGCATTGCTGGGTGTGACCCAAAAAAGAAAAAAGAATAATGTTACATATCAGAATATATTAATATAGTATATTGTCAGTTAAATGTCATCATGCACTTTTCTCTAGTCTGTTGGAGACTTTTTCTCATTTAATAATGTTTTTATATGATCTTAAATGTGGATTTGAGAAATACCATTATCAAAGATATTGATTTAGTGGAATATATGTATAAGAAAGTTACCCGAAGGTCATACATGTTTATATCTGTGTTTTAAAAATATTGATATATATTTATTCCTAATAATTATTTTTATTCCAGTAATAAATAAGAATCTACTTCAAAGAAGAAATGTGGCATGTCATTTGCTACTATTGTAAGTACAGTTTAGATATCCAGTAGATAATTATTTAATAAATGAGTGAATCAATGATGGGCTTCTAATACTCTGACCAAGTAGTTGTTTGATCTTTTCATATTATTATCATTATGATCATATATCATTATGATATAATATCATATTATTATTATCACTAGTATCATTCCTTGAAATGTGCAGGATTATGGAATAGGTTTGATAAGGATAGATAATTATAAATAAGTAAGTACAGAAGTTAGCAGCATGCTCTGCTAGTTATTGTAGCCGTCCAATTCAGACAATCTCTGAGATACAACTAACCTGTGCTTCCAATCATCAGACAATACAGACCCCATGTAAAAGTCTTATGGAAGCTGTCGTTTACAAGGAGCTTTACCACTGTGGACCACATATGTGTTCTTCATATAGAGAAATGGTGTGATCCTTGCAGTTAACTAACCTGCACCCCAACACAGGAAAACAAAGGGAGTATTGAGAAATACTTAGTACTTCTCAGTACATTGTTTCCATTTTCTTTATTCTCTCCTACATGCCCTGTAGCTCCTCTGACATTTTCAAATTTTCTATTTTGCATGTGCAATTAAGTGAAATATTTTAATGTGCTTTATAGATTGAATTTGCTTTCATTTTATATTTACTGAGTGCCAAACAGATTTCAGACACAAACTAAACTGCTGGGTATATATTTATCAGCAAATTGTACTTTGCATTAAAGGAGATTACATAGTAATGCAAAAAGTGAGCTAACCAACCAGTAAATAAACTCAATTAGAATCTGGATCACAAAACTAAAGACTGTTTGTTTATTTTATAACAAAATCCCAAAGGAAAGTAATTTTCTCAAATTAATCAAAATTAAATATACTCATCTACAATCTTAAGATTTGATAGTAGAACATGAGACAATTTAATTTAAACTTATACATTTATGCGCTACAATTTTTCAAATGTCTTACATATTATTTACCATATGTAACCTTTTTTATGCCATATATAAGTATTATAATTTCTATTTTTAATTATTTTTTTACTTTTTTTGGGTCATACCCAGAAGCTTAGGGGTTACTCCTGGCCCTGCAGTCAGGAATAAGTCCTGGTGGTGCTCAGTTACCATATGGGATGCCGGGATTGAACCTTGGTGCAAGGCAAATGCCCTACCCAATGTACTATTGCTCTGGGCCCTAAATTTTTAGGGTGTAAAGTACACAGTACATATTTCCCTGTACATCTGTGTTTGAAATTTTTACTTGCAAAGTAGTATCCAGAAATGTATTAAAATTAGTCATTATTCATATGAGTGATAGTATCAATATCACAATTTTTGCGTTATTTTGACTACATCAGCATATAATTTTAGTTGAAAATAGTCTCAAATTGTACTCTGGTAGTGTAATTTTTATATTGCATGAAGATCAACTAAAATCAAGAAATTTCACAATCATGTTGTGGAATATTAGCCAACATGATATATGTTAGATGAATGCATAATCTACAATCATTTAGCCTCAAGATTTTTAGTTTTGTTTAAGATTTGCAAAGGAAGATCAAGCATACAAAAGGAAGATTCAAAATGCTTTCTAGGAAAAGAATTATAAAAAAAGTAATGCTCCTAAGACTTACCAAAGAAACATTTTAGTTTGTTACTATTTTTTGTGTTCCACATATCCTAAAATACTCTGTTATATAAGTAGCTGGAAAAATAAAGAGCATAGCAATGCAAAGACAGTGGCAAAATATTTTGTTATCACCTTTCATGAATTATGTTGCTTTAGTTCTTTCAAACTAAGGGCTAAGAAATATAAATCCAGCATGCCACATACACCAACCCACTTAAAGGACAAGAAATTGTGTCTATCAAAGCAATTTAAAAATGATATAGATGCTGCTTAATGGAGCAGCACTGAAATCAGCTGGAGGTGAAGCTGATGGATGTATACCATGAGATTTTTGACATTGGAATAGAGAAATGCATTGAAATCAATATTGAGAAATGACAAGAAAGCTAAAGACAAGACAAAGGCCAAGACCTCCTAAACAATATTTTCATGGTTGTAATCTAGTTTTATATTGTCATAATATTTTATTCCTTAATGGTATCTTTTATAAACAAATTATTTTTGAAGACACATCATTTCTCTGAGTCTACATTCAGGGAATTTTTTCTTCACATACTCTCAAGAATTATCTTGTGATTTATAAAGATATTGAATACGAGTGTCAAGGCATATTAGTCAATTAATTCTCTAGGGTATCATTAAGTACCAGGATCTACTACTTTGAATAATTACAATATTTTATTGATATGAATACATCATTTTATATTTATTATCTTTGGAAATACAAAACATTAAAAAATAAAATACAGGATTAATGTTAAAAAATAATAAATGCAATAGAATCAGGAACCTTGGGAGACCAGAAATAGGGGAAGAATATCTGGTAGATAGAAACACAGTAAAATCAATTCAGTGACCAAAAATGTTAGAGTGAAGAAAATCATAGACTTTGAGAAATGCTTATCTCAATTAAACACATAATCAATATAAAAATAGTCATAATCAATAACATGATGACAAATTTGCATTCTCCACAAGAAAAACATCTCTCCTACCCCCAACTACAGACATTAGCTGTATGCTAATGCTAAATACAGACATTAGCTGTATGTTAATGCTAATGTAAGCATTAGTTAAATGCTTACATAGGAACAACAGTTTCTATAGTTAGTATGATTATTTAAAGCGAAAAGGAAAAGTGTTGACTTTACAGCATATAAGGTCAGAAAAATGCGATGCAAAATGGGAAATGGACTAATAAACTTCATCACCAAAACACTAGAAGGAATAAAACAGAGGAAATATGATCTATCCTAAAGTAGAAGTCTCAAGATTGCATGGAATTGGTTATAATAATATGAAGTGTAAAAAACCCAACAGAATAGCAATAATAATAAACAACATGGAATATGTAGTTATACTGTCTTTATTACTTATTTGAAAATCATCTCTAACATTCTAAATGCATTATTTTTTTAAATTAAATATATAATGGTTCTAACAACCAGAGTACGTAAGTAGTCCTTTCCCCTTAGTGTTAGATGCATGTTAATAAAATAAAACATAGACTAGTTAAGTAAATTGCACTGGTCGTGAGGGAAAATCAGTTTCTAGTTATCTTGGATTTTTTGAAAGACAACATTACCATCTCACTATTAAGATGTTTGAAGGACAGAGGTGTGTGTGTGTGTGTGTGTGTGTGGGTGTATGTGTGTGTTTGTGTGTGTGTGCACACATGAGCGCGCGCTTTGGTTTTGTTTTGAGGAAGAGATACCTTTATTGGTCACAATAATGCTGTCAATCACAACATTAACATTGTGAACTTAAGTCATAAATAAAACACACTAATGTTGCTTAAGAGTGTGCAACTTGCTTTAAAAATGATAGACTTATTTGTCCTTCATGGAGTGGATTGCGTGGCATTATTATCTTTGCTTCATTCATTTTGTTACTTTTAAACTTATGGAATTGAATAACTTCTACCAGTAACTTATCTGTGGGAAAAATGTGGACCCAAGAAAGCAAAGCAGAATGATGGCCTGTTTATCAGTACTTTGCTTTCTCCTAGGCCTCATTGGCACTTATACTCACTTAAGGTTTGTGAATCAAAAGAAGCACTAAGATTGGACTTGATAGGGAGAAAAAATTAATTTTAAAATATAGATGTGATTACTTTCTAAAATGTTTCTAATTGTTAAAGAGTTAAATTTTAAATGTAATATATATTCAGCACCTATAAAATTAAATGCAATTAACAAAATGCTATAATGTGAAAAATGGATCCTGTGCATTAATTCCTCAAGAATCCATGGTTCACCTATAGCCAGCCATTCACTCTATGGGATATTGCTTATTTTGGGGAATCTAATCATTGCATATATTAGATAAAAAGTAAACATAGCAATTGCACATTAATGTCTGACTGGAAAAAATTGGTCATAATACTGAGGGCAAAGCATATTTCATAACTTATAATGACTTACAAAACCACAGGAATAAAATAAAATATTTTCTGTATATTTTCCATAACATTTATTCTATTTGAGATAAATATATGGATTAACGTGTATGAAAATAATTTGCAGATACCTAAACTGTTGTAAATCTTGGATATTTCTTTGAGTTTTGGAATCAGGCTGGTGCTTTTATTTTAGTAGTTTTGCTTTTTACAAGAACGAGGGGAAAAATGAACTCTAAAGATTTATAGACTATGTCACAAGATTCTTAAAGATTGCTGTTTCCTTCAGATTGCTTCTTTTATGAAAACATTTTTCTTCCATGCCCCAATAAAGGTATTTCTCCTTACTGTGAGAACAGATTATTTTCTTTTTTGTGTGATATTTTGAAACTTTCTTACTTTTAGATTTAAACATAGGAATACTAGCATCATACACAGTACAAATAATAATTTTTGTTTTACAAACCTGTCAACAGTTTTGACCACCTTTTGGGTAGATAGAAATAATTGAGAGAAGAAATTTTAAATCCATAGTTCTGGTGATAGGTTCTGGGAAATGTAAACCTAAATATACTTTAGATTTAAACATAGGAATACTAGCATCATACACAGTACAAATAATATTTTTTGTTTTACAAACCTGTCAACAGTTTTGACCACCTTTTGGGTAGATAGAAATAATTGAGAGAAGAAATTTTAAATCCATAGTTCTGGTGATAGGTTCTGGGAAATGTAAACCTAAATATACTTTTATTTTTCAAACTTCATCATCTATCCACTATACTGGATTTTGGGAAATGATCTCTATGTGTCAGAAATAGTGAGAAAATAAAATAGGGCTTTGTCCAATCTATAAGTTTGTGTGAAATACTGTTGGATTACCTGTTGTTCAGAGCCCTCCTACTCAGCAGGTGTCCATCTCCTAAGCAGGTGCAGTATTGCTTACTATCCACCTTGGGTTTTGTAAGTGAGATGTTGCTTTTCTCTTTCCTGCATGTCTTTTGCATATTCTTGTTAGAGCAACCTTCTTTTGTATAGACACAGGAAGACAGTTAAGACTCTGCATTTGTAATATATGAATTAATTAACTCTAAGATATTTACTACAGACATGGGCAGAACTGCTACTGGCTCTCACTGTGCCCAGCCGCTCATGAGGTGTACGGGAGGGATGGCAGGTTCTAGCCCTGGCCCACTACCCCAGCAGAGCCTCACAACAAGCCAGACGACCCCCTATTCCATGGCGACCTCCATTTTCCACATCCGGACTTCCTCCTTGTCAGAACTCCACCCAGCAGACCAGCCTATCACTTCCCAGCTCGCGCGGCAGCTTGCAGCCATGCAGTTCATCAATAAATGCTGGATTTTGCGATGACTACAAGAGTATGCTACCAGCACAGCAGAGCCTGGCAAGCTACCCGTGTCGTACTTGATATGCCAAATACCAGTAACAATTATAGACCTCATTCCCATGACCTGATGGAATGTTTTGAGGCTCTTTGTGTTCCTGGAGCAAGCAGGTTCCCTTGGGCTCTACTTGCATGACAGGTCATATGGAGATGTTACTGGGGCCCGCTTCGAGCAAATCGAAGATGAATGGGAAGACAGTGATACAGTGAAGATATTTACTCCTGGGCATCTGTCATATTTCCTAACTTAAACCTCAGCTGCACTTAGATTGCTTCTAGTTTTCTACACCAAAAAGAAGAACCCCATTGCAGGACTCAGATGAACCCACGACAAGCCATGAGTAAGATACCCTTGCCTTGACATGAAACAGGCTAAGCATCATAAGCAGTATAAGAGACTGAAAGCACTGTCATAGGACAAACTTTGTCTTGACCCAAAGATAAGCAACTGATTTAGGACCCTATTGGGGTCATAAAAACACTAACCTGACCTGAGGACTGTAGTCTAGAATATATAAGGAGATGTCTTCAGGAAAAGCAACCCTTTAAGCTTTATCCCAGATGCAGGAAAACATCTGTATTTCTTAATGTGTCTGTACAAAATGACTAGAAATATTAAAAAGTCAATTCTTTACCAGCAAAGGAAAGAAGAAAAATATATGCCCTTAGCTGGAATTCTGCCTTTGTCCTGGGCAGATCTATAGTCCCGGACAGAATTCCATCTATGGGGAGAGATCCCTGGTACATTGCCCATAGAAGGTGAGTCTTACACCCACTCATAGTTCTAGCGTCAAAGTCCATCACCTCTTATAATTCCCAACCCCAACCTTCCCAACCTTTTTGGAGGATAGGACTATCATACTGGACTTGATTTAACGGAGAAGAGCCTCTGACTACCAAGAAGCCTGTGGTTCTGTTCCTTTTTCATTTGTTGGGATTGGGGGTGGTGGAATGGTCACAAGCCCCAATACACTGGGGACCCTGCTGAACCCCAGTATCTGTTTGGAACCCGCCCAACTCAACAACACTCTAGAAATATGCAATATGAATATTTTTCAAACATACATTTTAAAGTCACTGTTAATCTATAATTATGTGAAATGTGCTTCAAAGAAGCTACACATATGATAGCATTTTTATATTCTATCATATGTGTTTTCTATAATTATAATTTTCACAAAACAAACTATTTGCCATGATAGTTGGAACTAAAATATATATATGTGTTTTTGAGTCAAAATTGAATTTTTAAATAAAATTATGCTTCTTCCTCTCCTCAGATGACTATTATAGTCTTACATGTGACTCCTTGCATGTAACAAATTAAGATCATTTCAAATATCAGGCATTTCATTAAACAGTGTGTAAACTTGTGTATAGTAGCGTTGTCTTCTAGTCTACATGTCCTCAATAAATAATAGAATTAGTCAGCACAAGTTATATTTCCACTCAGTATTATGTGCCTTGTCTGATTTGGTTTGGTAAACTGTCCAGCATCCTGCAGTCATTTATCAAACTCTAATTGATATGAATGGCAGGGTCAGAGTAAATTAAAGTTTTAAAGATGAATTTCATTACATAATTTCAGTATAATTGAATGTTCTTCTCAGTAATTGCCTATGTTAGATAACTGATAAACTATTTAGCATGGCTTCCTAATACCCTATCACTTATTCATAACATTGATTGACATATTATTTCTTAGGGAAATGAGCTTACAAACTGCTGGGTTGTAAATTCACTTGGGGGCACAGTGGTGATGTTTACCTACTCCCTGCATGATGCTGTTGGTTGGCATTACTCAACTGGTACCATTTGGATATCTGTAGGGGCCTGGCTATTCCGGGTACCACTGGTAAAAAAAAATAGCATAAATGGAGATCTATCAGGACATAAGACTATGGAGAAAAATGTTAGGATATGGGGACCGCAAGCTAAAGGAAGGTTGATAAATACCAAGCTGTGTTGCTCCTACCAGTGTTTGTGGAACCATGGGATGCCTGAGATAGAACCAGGACCCATGCACATGCACCAGCCTGTGCATATGCATGGGTTCTGCATGTGCTTGCTTGGGTCCCATCCATGTGCATGGGGACCAAGCAAAGCACATGACTGCCTGCCGGAATATCTAGAAGCCTCCTGCTAGTAATTTTTTAAATAAAATAATAAACATTTGTGTGAGTGAGTGTGTGTGTGTGTGTGTTTGTAATAGCAAGAGCTAACAGAAGCTTCATATGTAGCTTTAAGGAAAATCATAATTGGGTAGAAATTGCCACAAATATAGTTTCAGAAAATGTGTTATTGATTCTTTTGAATTTCTACTTATTGATGTACATTTTAATTAAATTAAATTATCTTTGATCACTTGACCACTTGACATCCCGTTATTCATCGATTTGCTCCAGCAGGTGCCAGTAACGTTTCTATTTGTCTCTGTCACGTACCAGTGTAGCCCAATGATATCTGTTTGCTCCAGGAATACAAAGAGCCGCAAACCATTCACTCAGAACTTGACGAAGAAGTCTGACAATCTTGTAGGTGGGCGGCCATGTGATCTTTTGACATCCCATGGGAGCCAGTCAGTAACAGCTCTAGTCCAGTGTTCATCTCCAAGTCGCATTACATTCCAGCCCATCTTATTTTGGAAGCCTTGGCAAACGAAACAGCGTCCCTGACTCTTAATCGTTGATGGAGATCGAACTCAGGATTCCTTCTCTCACGTAAGTGAGGCGTGATATTCCAAGTATAGCTCTTCTGATTCCTCTTTGGGAAAGCTAAATAGAGTTCTCATTCTGTTTTTGTAGGGCCCAGGTATCTGAGGCATATTTTAATGTAGGGAGAATGGTGGAGTCTGAAATCCGACATGCCATTTCATTGGTAAAGAAGCGAACAGCACCAGGTCCAAAGTCAGACCCAAATACCTGAAGAATCTTCAGTCAGTACTCATCAATACACTGGTGCAGCTCTTCACACGCCACCTGTCTGAATGCAAGGTGCCCTCCCAATGGAAAATCAGCAAGACAGTTCTGAAGGGACACATCTACGACATTGGCAACTATCGCCTGATCAGCCTGTTGTCCGTCCTCTACAAGCTGTTCACTCGAGTCATCCTGAACAGGATTGGCAGAACATTAGATGAAATGCAGCCATGTGAGAAAGCTAGGTTCTAAAAAGGATTCAGCACAATCAACCATATCCACACGATAACCAAATTATCTTTACTTCTTTATTTTTCCATTTGCAGATAGGAGTCTGAGGGAAGGGATTTTAGTATGGTATGATTTTATATTCTTTCTCTGTGAGAGAAAAATGCAATGGATGCATAATATTATTTTCCCAGCCAATGTGATATGTGCAAGAATAGAAAGTGGATTAAGAAGCAAACCTTTTTGTCATACATATAGGAAAGTAAAATATGTTTGAAAAGCATTGCTCTATTTCTTGCCTTTAGATTCCAAAAGACATCTCTCAGTTCTACATGTTGAAGATGAAAAGAATGGAGAGTTATTAAATGTTTATAACTGAAAAAATAATTATTTATTCTATAAACATGTAATGTTACTTACCAAACACATTTTTATTTTACATGTCTATGAAAAGATACCCTCTGTAACTCAACTTTTATAAGGTAATATAAATTTAAATGTATCAAGCCATTAAATCTGATACAGAAATTATTTAATGAAGATTCTTTAAAATAAAAATCAGGAACTTGAGAGATAATTCTCTCAAGAGAATTATCCACTTGTGGTAGGTGTCACCATCCTTGCTAGCTTGGGTCCAAACTCCCAATTATTTTTATTTTATTAAAAATAAAAATAATATTAATCATAGAAGATTGACTATAGATATAGTACAATGGGTAGGCATGTGCTTTGCAGGTGAAAAACCTGCGTTCCACTCTCCTATACTCCACATGGGCCCTGCCAGCCCTGTGAGGAGTGCAGAGGCATGAGTAAGCCCTGAGCAGAGTTATGTGTGCCTCCACCAAAAAAAAAAATCATAGAATAAACATGTTTGTAGCCAGTATCGATTAACAAGGATTAAATTTATGCTCTCCCCATAATAATTGAATAATAATTGCTCTGTTCTTCTTAATTTAAAAATATGTGATTTTCCTGACAGTGGGCATCAAAAAATATGGGTTTTGATTACTGTGAAAAGCAGTGTTCCCCAAAGTAGGCAAAAAATCACCCTGGGGAGTGGGAAGTGCTGAAATGATATGGTGAGGAAATAGTAACCTCTGGTGCAGTTGAAGCTTCTACTTGTTTTTTTGTTCACTTAAAGAAGATCAATTTTCAAGGGAATGACTAATAAATTATCCCACAAAAGAGAAAAGAGGAGTAGGCAAAGTGAATGTGTCAACCTCTAAAACCTGAATTTATGAAGCCCCATTGTAAGACATGATTCTCCTTTAAAACAGTCTGTGATTCAGATATACCATGATTTAAGAGTTAGAGGTAGGCAGAATATTTAAAATAGCAGTGAAAAATCTAATATACTTGCACATATGTGGGTATATATAAACACCTGTATGTTGTTGCAAGAGATACTCCCATCAAAAAAAAATTCAGCAATAGCTAAAAAGTGTGTGTACCAAATATGCAAATAAAACTGTATCACTTGATTTTTGGAAATATCACACCACAGTAATCTATATAGGAATGAATTCTAAAGTAGCCAAATACCATCGTTGAAGTACTAATAGTTTGAAATACTAATAGATTATAATGAATGCAAGTCGATGTTAAGTAGGTAAGAAAGCAACTGTCCCTATGAGCATTGGAATATTTGCTGTTCCTTCTATTCTAGACAACCTATAGTAACAAAGACAAAAGGACAATGACAAAACAGCACAAGATTTTCCTCTTAACTATGCACTTCTGCTTTTCTCTTTTCAAAGGCAACACATAGGAGATGGAAGGGATTTTTCCAGAATCAAGTGTGACAGTTTTCATGGCTAGAGACTTCAATTTTATCATGAGGTCTATACTGTGCATTGCAATATCACATTCTTCCCTTTTTTTGCCCTGTGGGAAAAAAGCTGCCCTTCAAGCTGAGGGGAGGGAACCAGACAAATTAAATATCCACACTTTTAGAGAGTAGTTAAAACACCCATTCATATAAAACTGGAAATTTGAGGATTAGGAGAGGAACCAACAAATGAAAGGCTAAGTGTGCCTCTATTTTTTGAAAAGTTTTTGCATAATTCCCACAAAATGACTTCTGCTTATAACATAAACCCAGGTAACAACAAAGTAATTGGTTATCATGTAGAAAAGATAACATCATTGTCACTTTTAAATCCTTAAGAATGTTCTCATTTTTAATCCAATTTATTGGGCTGAAAATAAAATTGATATTAATTTGTTGTTGAACTGATATTAATTTGTGGTTATTAATTTATGGGATTTTAAAATATTTTAAAAACTCATAGTGGATAAATCAAGCATAATTAAAATGTTTTAAAAGTTGTTCCCTAAAGGATTTCATTTTCTGGGGCCGGAGTGATAGTCCAGAGGGTGTTTGCCTTGCATGCGGCCCACCTAAGTTCAATCCTCAGCATCCGATATAGTCCCCTGAACGCTACCAAGAGTAATTCCTGAGCATCGCTGGGTGTGACCCAAAAAAGCAATAAACAAACAAATAAATAAATAAAAATATTTCATTTTATGAACAAAAGACATTTATCTATATCTAAAATTACCACACTAAACCACAGCTTAAGATCAAATGCATTATGGCCAAACTTTAAAGTTAAACAGAACAATTTTATCACTAGTCAGCAAAGAAAAACCTGTTTTGCTGTTCAGTTTATTTTGTGAGATTCAGCTTGGGAGTCTGTATGGCACAAAGTATTTTGCAGCTACACTGTATTTCTGCATACAAAAGGCATCTAAACTTTGAATATTTAACCTTGGTATTTTAACTTGGCTACTTTTCTAATTAAAGGTTATAAGACATGAAAGGATCTACAGAATTCCATTTCCTAATTTGAATTCCTGGGCTACCTGCATATCTTCCTCAGCAACAGGACATGATTCATTTTTTTTTCTTGCATGTGAGTTCTTTTGATAATGGCTTTACAACTTTCTATTTATTGTGCAAACTCTTTGCTTATATTCACTTCATTATTTATGTGACTTTTTTTTTTAAATGTGGTTTAGGTGACATAAACTTATTCTAAAATTCATCTTCCTAAAGTGTCAAGAATATGTGTCTCTTAGTAAAGAAGCATTTTCTTCTGTATTTAGAGCAAAGAAATAAGGGATAGTTAGCTTCCCTTTTACAATTTAATACCAAATTATTATTATTATTATTATTATTATTATTATTATTATTATTATTTTCAATAGGTACTTTATATTGCCAATTGTTCTAAATAAGACTTTTTACGTAGTGAGAATGTTCTGCATAATATAATAATGATGTTTATTTCTTCATACATTTGTTCCCAAATCCAGAGCACGGATAACATCAAGAGTGAACCTTAATTTCCACCTTTGACAAGACCATCAAACGTGTGGGAGTCAGGAGGCTAGGTAAGACAGAAAATGGAACAGGGTGCTAATAATAGTCGAGGGTACTAATGCCAACCTAGAACTGAGCATTAAATAGAGGCAAAAGGATACACATGACAACCCTTTAATGTATGTTCTGTAATCCATAGTCTGGAGGGGAAGGAAAAGAGAAAGAGAGAGAAAGGGAAAGAAATAAAGGACCTGCCATGGAGGAGGGCTGGGGGAGGGGGAAAGGGGGGAGGGAACCGGGGACGTTGTTGGTGAAAGATGGGCACTGGTGGCAGGATAGGTGCTGGAACACTGCATGACCAAAACCCAAATATGAACTTTTTAATTGTATATCTTTGTAATTGTAAAAATAAAAAATTTAAAAAAAGAGTGAACCTTAAGATTATTAATGAACTTTGAATTATTATAAAGTGACTGTAGGTTTATGCTGAGTTAAATATATCATTCCACCGAGAAATTGATAATAGCAAGTCTCTGCAGGTGTTTGGGGCAGGAAAAACATGAAAACTACCTGTATGTGCTTTATTATTCTGTCCTTATATGAAAGTAATTTAATCAGTTCTAGGCTTTGTATTTCTAGGTATATTTCTATAACAGAAATAGAATTTTAAAAAACCACTTTGATGGTTGTTAATTCTTAAAAAACTTGTAATTTTTTTTCATTATTATTGCAGGGACTCTTCTGAGTGGTCTGGGAGGACCAGGGCTGATGGTGCTCTGGAAACCATGCAGGGATCACACACATTGCCATGGGCTCTTCACACTTAGATCTGGCCCTGACCCTAGGAAGGCAGTTTTCAAGTTGAGATGCTTAAAAAAAATTGGGGGGCAGAAAAGAGAGGAAAAGTCCTCAAGCCAAGAAAGCTAACAAGTAAAAATATTTTAAACTCCAGGCACTTAATAAATTTTATAATATTCATATTATGTATGTAAAGTGTTTAATTGGGTCACTTCACTCCAGCTAGGTTAAAGAAAAAGGCCCTTAGCTTCTAGTTAGGTGATAATTGTGTTCATTCTTGTCAAGTGAAGTGATCATAATGGGTAGAAAATTCTTTGCACCCAGTTAGACAAAGACTGAGCAGAAGGCAAAGAAGTGAAATGGGAAAGAATAGGATTAGGACAATGGAATTCATGACTACACCTAATTAGCATTATAACAACCTTTGATTTGTGCATAATTAGTAGTTTTATATTGGGGTGATTATTAAATTTTAATCATAGAGTTGCTTTGACTTTTTACATTCTTAACAAGAATTTTGATTGCTGTTATTTTTTTCTTAAGAACATAATCATATAATATTTCTGGCAGTTTAAGTTAAGAAATAAAACGCTTTTCTACAATTTTTGATTTTCTAAATAATATATTTGCCATGTTGCATTCTATATCTTTTAAAAATTCAATTTATATTGAATCATGGATGTATTATTTTGCAAATTCTAGTCATTATTATTTACTTTATGACCTGAGTACATTCCTAGTATTTAACCAGATTTTAAGAGCAAGTATTTCTTTTTCCCAGAACTGCTCATGTATGTTTCCTACAAAGTGGCTCTAAGAATGGAGCTGTCTCAGACTGTTGTGAGATGTTACTTGTCACTTATCTTCCCATTGTTCATCAGTTTGCTCGAGCTGGTGCCAGTAATGTCTCTATTTGTTGGGAATGAGGTCCATTATTGTCACTGTTCTTGGCATATTGAATACACCATGGGTAGCTTGCCAGGCTCTGCCATGGCTCTGGGCTCATGCAAGGGGGTCCAGTCTTTTTCTATGTTAGACTATCAACCATCCAGGACCCACGGGCAAAGTCTGGCGTAGACAAGCTTGTCTCCTCTCTGCTACCTGCTGATGCACCCGGGCACCGTAGCCACACCTGCAACACCTCGAGGGACAGGATTGTGAGATGTTGCATGTAAATAGACATTTAGGTGCTTTGGGAGATGTGACACACCTACCCCTCCTCCTGTTGTATCTGAGAGAAACCCAATAGCTTGACTTCTGGCCGTCTAGGCTGTGGAATACTTAAGAACAGGAATAGGCTACACATCCAAACATTATTTTCAAATTTCAGCCGATTTTCATTAATAAATTTGCTTCAGATTGTAGCTACCATTTAGTTAACAAACTTCTGAAAAGTTGATTTCAAAAAGTTGCCACTTTTGTTATGTTCTGTGGAAGGGAACCCATCAATATACCATTCTAGAAATCCTGTCTTTCTCTGTTTTGAATTTTGACATTAGAAATGTTAAGCACTTATACTGAACATTTAATGTAGGCAAAGGAATACATGATAACCTCTAAATGTATGCATTGCAAGCCACAATGTGTAAGAGAAGGAAGAGAGAGAGAGAGACAGAGACAGAGACAGAGAAACAGACGGAGAAAGAGACAGAGAAGAGGCAAAGTGTCTGCTATTGAGGCAGGCTTGGGGAGGGAAGGGAATTGGGGATATTGATGGTGGAAAACAGGTACTGATGGAGGGATTGATGCTGGAACACTGTATAACTGAAAACCAAACATGAATATCTTTGTAATTCTGTATCTCACGGTGGTATAATAAAATATTTTAGAAATAAATAAATTAATTTAAAAACAGAATTTAAGAGTCCTGAGCAGTGAAGTCCAGTATACGTGGTCCTGTCCTAATAACTCTGTGACATTGAGTAGATTACTAATTTTATTTTTTTTTTGCTTTTTGGTCACACCTGGCAATGCTCAGGGGTTACTCCTGGATCTTCACTCAGGAATTACTCCTGGCGGTGCTGGGGGACCGTATGGGATGCTGAGTATCGAACCTGGGCCGGGTGAGTGCAGGGCAAATGCCTTACGGCAGAGCTATTACTTGCTCTCCCTGTGCCCAGGTTCGTGAATGGCTATTCACGAGGCGCCCCGGAAGGGATGGCGGGTTCTAGCCCTGGCCCGCCTCCTCAGCAGAGCCTCGTAACAAGCCAGATGACCCCCCACTCCATGAAGGTCGCCATTTTCCACATCCAGACTTTCCCCTCATCAGAACTCCACCCAGCTGACGAGCCTATCACAACCCGGATCACTGACACCTACCCTGCAGCAGTTTTTTTTAGTCCGACCAGGTATGCCAATCCAGAGACTCACAGACATGGGGCAGAGCTGCTACTTGCTCTCCCTGTACCCAGCCACTCACGAGGCACCCGGGGAGGGATGGCAGATTCTAGCCCTGGCCTGCCACCCCAGCAGAGCCTCGCAACAAGCCAGACGACCCCTCCCCACTCCATGAGGGCTGCCATTTTCCACATCTGGACTTCCCCTTCGTCAGAAATCCACCCAGCAGACGGAGCCTATCACAGCCCAGCTTGCGTGGCCGCAAGGCGACTGTGTGGTTCATCAATAAATGCTGTATTTAAAGGTGACTACAAGAGTATGCCACCTGCATGGCAAGCCTGGCAAGCTGTCCGTGTTGTGTTTGATATGCCAAAAACAGTAATAATACATTAGGTCATTCCCATGACCTAATATAATGGCTTGAGGCTCTTTATGTTCCTGGAGCAAGCAGATGCCCCTGGGCTCTACTAGCATGAGACAGGACATATAGAGATATTACCAGTGCCCACTCGAGCAAATACATGATGAACGGGAAGATAGTGATAATAAATTTAAAAAGGTTTGTAAGAAATTAGTCAAAATAAGAAATAAAACAGTACAGTAAGAATATTTTTTCTCAGTCTTTTTTACTCTTTTTTCTGTTTTGTCTTTATTTTTAGCTGCTTCTCTTTTCTTTTTCCTCTTTCATCTGTTTCTAGTTGTATCTGTTATTTATCATATTGTTCTTAGACTGCATTTACTTTTATTGTGACTATTGGTAATTATTGCTGATTTTTCCATGTATATCTTCCTGATTTAGAGATATACACAAGTTTCATCTTTGTTTCATTAGTTTTGTTTTTGTTGATATGTATCTCGGTTTAGTGATCTGTATTTGCTAAGGGAGACTCACCTCACAATAATTAGGGGTATTCTGTTGTGAAGTGTGGGGACCATACGGTACCAGGGACTGAACCTGCATCACAGTACTTAGGGGCATCCTGTTGTGATGTGTGAGGACCGTAAAGTACCAGGGACTGAACCTGGAACTCCAGCATGCAGAGCACTTGACCCAGCTCTCAGAATCTTAACTTGGCCCATAATCCCGAATGTTGGGGCATGTGTAATGCTATTAAAAATCTCAAATGTTTAATCCACTTTGATCTGATTTTTGTGCATGGTGTTAGACACAGGTCCAAATTCATTTTTTTACATGTCGCTGCCCAGTTTTCCCAACACCACTTATTGAAGAGGCTTTCCTTACTCCATTTTAGACTCGTTGCACCTTTATCAAAGATTAAATGATCATGTGTTTGAGGTTGGGTGTCAGGATACTCAATTCTATTCCATAGGTCCACAGGTCTGTTTTTATTCCAATACCATGCTGTTTTCAGACTTGAATCCATAAAGTACATTGAAGAAAATATAGGAAAAACCCTCCATGACATTGAAGCTAAAGGCATCTTCAAAGATGAAACATCTCTAACAAAGCAACTAGAAGAAAAGATAAATATATGGGACTACATGAAACTAAAAAGCTTCTGCACCTCAAAAGAGACAGTGACTAAGATACAAAAGCAGTCCACAGAATGGGAAAGAATATTCACCCAATACTCATCTGATAAGGGGTTAATATCCAGGATATATCAGGCACTGGTAGAACTTTACAAGAAGAAAACAAACAACCCCATCAAAAAATGGGGAGAAGAAATGAACAGAAACTTCAGCAAGGAAGAAATTCGAATGGCCAAAAAACATATGAAAAAATGCTCATCATCACTAATCATCAGAGAGATGCAAATCAAAACAACAATGAGATACCACTTTACACCACAGAGACTGGCACATATTCAAAAGAGCAAGAACAACAAGTGCTGGCGTGGGTGTGGGGAAAAGGGGACACTCATCCATTGTTGGTGGGAATGCCGGCTGGTACAGCCTTTCTGGAAAACAATATGGACATTCCTCCAAAGACTAGAAATTTAACTCCCATTTGACCCAGCCATACCACTCCTGGGAATCTACTCTGGGAAACCAAAAATACGCAGCGGAAACACCATCCCTACTTTTATGTTCATAGCAGCATTATTCACAATAGCCAGAATCTGGAAGCAACCCGAGTGCCCGAAAATAGATGACTGGATAAAGAAGCTTTGGTACATCTACACAATGGAATACTATGCAGCTGTTAGGAAAAATGAAGTTATAAAATTTGCCTACAAATGGATGGACATGGAGAAGATTATGTTGAGCGAAATTAGCCAGAAGGAGAGAGACAGTTACAGAATGACTGCATTTATCTGCATAACATAAATATATAGGTACATATTATGATACCAATATCCAAGGTCAAGTGAAACATACATCAGGAGGTCCTGTCAAAGGTGGAAATTATCACAAACGTGTGGGAGTCAGAGGCTAGGTAAGACAGAAAATGGAACAGTGTGCTAACAATTGTGAGGGTACTAATGCCAACCTAGAACTGAACATTAAATAGAGGCAAAAGGATACACATGACAACCCTTTAATGTATGTTCTGTAATCCATAGTCTGGAGAGGAAGGAAAAGAGAAAGATAGAGAAATGGAAAGAAATAAAGAACCTGCCATGGAGGAGGGCTGGGGGAGGGGGAGGGAACCGGGGACGTTGGTGGTGGGAGATGGGCACTGGTGGCGGGATGGGTGCTGCTACACTGTATGACCAAAACCCAAATATGAACTTTTAATTGTATATCTTTGTAATTGTAAAATAAAAAAATTAAAAAAAAAAAAAAAAATAAAAATTGAAAAAAAATAAATAAAATAAAAATCTCAAATGTGTCTTCAAATTCAAATATTTGATTTTTGAGTCCTGTTTTTTCTTCTTAAAGAGTTTTAATTCTCTAGAAAAATGTTTACTATTATGTTGCCTGCATAGTTTCCCATGTTCCCTAATACAATGCTATTCTTGCAATACCTCTGACAGCTGATTTAGCTGTGGTTTGTTGATAGACTTTCATTTTTTGTGCTTTCTAATGGTGTTTTCATGTTTTTAACACTATACTGCATAAATTTTGTTTTTAATTTTAAATTTTGTTTTAAATTTTTGTTTTGAATACTAAACATTATATGGAAAAGATTGCACAAGCTCCAGCAATCCCTCTCCCATGGAGAGATTGCCTGTTACCTTGTTCAGATCAAGTTTGGCAGAGCCTACATTCAACCAGAGTTTGTGATAATTTTAGACTAATTTGCATCTCTATTGAGCACTGTCTACTTATGACTTGGCCTCTTGATGCCAGACTTAATTAAAAGTTCAATTTCTTCTGTTTAAAACTGCTCTCCAGGAGGCAGTTCATACCACCCTTAAGTTAGAATGACGAAAGCTTCACTCAGCTTTCCAGAAGAGTTACACTGAGATTCATAGTTTCCTGTCATCCCTAGTACCATAATTCAGCAAGTATCCTAAGGATGGGGTAGAACACTGTGTGCCTGAGACCCCCGGTCTCCATAAATAACTCTCTTTTTTTCTGGGTTATTACAATAACCCAGATTATTACAAATAAATAACACTCTTTTTCTGGGGTTATTACAAATAACTGGTTATGTAAACCAGTTATTTGTAATAGTTAGAGTCACTTGCCAGAAACTGCAATAGCCAAAATGTGCTTAGGAAAAAGTTAATGATAGAATTATCCTCTATGTTTACAGTGATTTTACTTGTCTCTGCAATGTTCTTCTGTCTTTGGATCAATGACTCTTGTATTTAAAAACAAATTACTTCCATATTAAACTTCATATTTAATTTGATATTAACAATATAAATCTATCAACTCTACTAATTTCTTCTTCTACTAGTCGATAGAACATCAAGAGTCTATCTCTCTTGAGGAAGAATCTCAATACCGACCTAAGGGTTTTTTGAGGAAAATAGGAAAAGAGAATCATTTCCTCAAATTCAGTTCTTATATTAGGCTATTACATTGTCTTTATTAAGAGAAAGAAAATTTTTCTCTGTTATTATCAATCCAGTCACATATATTTGGCAGATTAGCCCTGACGTATTTAGCATTTTGTAATTTGTGTGAGCTTAAATGTATAATTCAATATAACTCATACATGCCAATTTATAAAATCGACATACTGTTTTATTGTTATAACACATCTATAATATTCTCAGTAATTACTGACTTACAGTTTCTGTGGAAATGATTACAGTTTGATCTGTGACATCTTAGAATTGCAATATATTATAAAGTAGTTTTATATAGTTTATGACAGTGTTAATGTTTAAGGTTGTGAGATATGAAATAGTACCTCATTACCACTGATGTAGGCAAGATTCTTAAGCAATATTCTTTTAAAGAGACTATTTTGTCCAATGAACATATTTTCCTAAGAAACTAAACAAACAAGAACTAAGAGCAATCCATGAATGCATATCATTTAGGAAAGTTGGCTGCATACACCTGCAAGCACATAGAGATCCTTCACTGGTATCAGATTAACTTTTCTTTGTAATAGTCACATCTTCAAGATTAAAATAATGTCCATTTTCTTCTTCATGTAGCATATTTAGTATAGAACTTTAATATATTACAACCTATTGTAGTCCCTTAAGAATTACTTATGAAAGTTTTTTAATTGAGAGAAAAATATTAAATTTTAAAACTATGTTTAGACCATAAAGGAGTTAATTGTGGGATTTTATATTTAAAATATTCTTTTCTCCAACTATTCTCCTTCTTGGATATGGTGTTAAAGGAAAAACTGCAATCTTTGTGACACCAATAAATATGCATACTGTTTTATACAGATTTATATGTGCCTATGTATATAATTGTATTTATATGAAAATTCAACAATTTAGTTTTCTTCAAAGATTTTCCTGTATTTAAATATTACAAGATTGTCTATATACACAGTATTTGATGGAAACAAATAATCAGGCTGTGATATACATAAATGCAAATTAGTCTAAAATTTTATATATATATATATATATAATAAGGAAAGTGTTTGTTATAGAGTAGAAAGAGTGATTATGGTCCAGGGCATGAGATACAAGAGCTGTACTATAATGTCTGAGCATGAGAGAGTGGTAGATATCCAAGTAGGTATATGATCTTAGACAACTTTTTGTGAATTTCTTTTTGAATTTATTCATTATATGATTTATGATTGGAGGACAGAAATGCCCACAAGCGATCTCCACACTGTGCACATTGGCTGTGTTAGCAAGTACCTCCTGCTTCTCTGCACATACTGATTCAACAGTTGGGATTTGTGCAGAATCAACATGGCACATAGAAACTAAAACAATTTGAAGAAAGTTCCACAAACATTTGATAAATTTACTATTCTTCAATTTCCATGTTATTTTGATATAGATAAATTTTAACTCTGCATATATTAAAATATGTCTAGACTAATTTTTTATATTCTGGTTTTACGTGAAGAAATTTCGTTTAACATGAAGAAAGAGTATTGAACAGTAACTTAGTGAATTCTCACAACTTCAATAATGGTGTGTGTGTGTGTCTGTGTGTGTGTTTGTGTGTGTATTCAACATTGAAAAATGGATACATTTTAAAGTATTCGGTTCGTGATTAAAGCTGAAAAATAATGCCATATTTCTCAATTATATGAAAACGTTGTATTGCCAGTTAAAGCATATTCTATGTATTTTACTACCAAGATGAACAATGTGTCAATAAAAGATATAGACTATTGAGAATGACTTTTAAAATTTTACTTATTTACTTATTTTACCTGTGTGTTGGCAGGAGGGCAAAATTGGCAGTGCTAAGGGTTTACTCCTTGTTCTGTGTTCAATAATAACTTTTGATGAGGTACAGGGGCAGTCTGGGGTGTTGAGGAGCAAACAAGGGTTTGCACATAGAGGAGCCTTACTCATGGTACAATCAGTCGCATCCCTAATATTTTATTTATATTTTATTAATTTTATTATTGGTTTTGAATTTGTCAGCCCAAACCAATGGTACTGAGGGACAACTATCTCTGTGCTCAGAACTGGTCCCCAGTTTTCATTGGGGAATCTTGTGCCATTGTGGGGACCAAACTAGAGTTACTACATGCACAGCAAATACCTTAGCACCCATATGTCTCTCCAGCCTCTTGGAAATATCTTGAGTATGTCATTTTGCAATTTTTGTTCTTTTGCATACTATATATTACATTATCTTGATTATATAATTAGGTCACAAAGAGGTATATAAGTTATTCACTTATTATCAGGGTATTGCTAATTCATAGACATATTTGGAAAATTACCAGATGTATTTGGTGAAATTTTATCAGTTGTTGTATCTAAAGTATTAACACTTCTTATATAGCAATGAGTTCTTTGTGCATGTTTTATTTTATTTTCCTTTATTTTCATTTAGTATGTATGATTGTCCTCTATAACCTATCAATTCATTCTGATATTTTCAAATTTAGATACAATGCCATTTAAAATGTTTAATTCCACAATGACCAGAGTCTAAGAGATAATATAGGGGTTAAGCTATCCCTGGTATCACATATAATTCCCTGAAAACACCAGTAGTGATCCCAAAGCACAGACCAAAAAATAAGCCTTGAGTTCTGCTGAATGTGACCCAGAAACAAATGAATAAAATGTTTCAGATTCGCAAATCAGCATTATACTATTTCTTGGATGATGTAACTATTAATTGGAAAAGCCACTCCACACCTGTAACATGCAAAATTGTACAATAGTCCCTTATTTTAGTGTCAAAATTATATACATGTGTACATATACATATGTACATCAGTACATAAAATTACTAAATAAATATACTCTGATTATATAAAAGCATGTGTATATGTGTACATATGAATATGTCTTACTCTTGGACATTGCTATTGTAAACTACATGGCAAAGATGTACTTTTTTTCACCATTCTGTAATAAAACAGCAAATTAAAACATTGGCTATACTGTCAAAATATATTGATATAAGAAAAAGGCTTTAGATTCTAGTGACTTTTGTATATAGGAATTTGAGTGATTTCTTTATACTCATTATTTCTTTTACAATTGAATGGTTTTATAATTGAATTTATCTTACAATTGAAGTCATTCAGTAACACACACTTATTCTGAAGATGGTGACTTGGTTGGAATTGTGAGAACCTATGGATTCTGGAATAATAGTGAAAAGTTTGTTCTTTGTCTCTATTCAACCAAGTGGGTTAAATTTTGTAATTTTTTTCATATTAGTCTTCATGGATATTTCTTCAAAGTGGCAGAGTAAGAATATGTGATGTTAAAATATATTTTGTTAAAAATACATTTGTGTAGAAATATGTTCTATGATATTAATAAGATAGAATTGATATCTACTCTGGAAAGTAAACAGTTCATAGGCAAGAGATGGTTCAGCAACTTGACAGTCAATAAAGAAAAGAATTTGACAGTTTATGAGTAATAACTGAAATGACATGTTTGAAAGAATGATGGCTTATTAATTTGCCTAGCAGATGGTGACATTGATAGGAATAAGACTTATTATGTTGGTCCATTAAAAATATATGTGATGAATAAATTGATTTAACTAAGGGTTCCTATATAACTATCCTTACGAAATAGCATGTCATTGAAACTGATTTAAATGAGAAGATGATGAAGTAGAGCTTTTGGGATATGTTCAGCAGAATTAATTTTAGAATTGGGAAATTCATTAAAGTTACGGTAATATTTTTCCACTTTAGCAAACATTTTTCCTTTTGGTTGAGGTTCCACCCCCCCCTCCCCTGCAGTTTTCAGGTGTTAGCCCTGGATCTGTGCTCAGGAATATCTCCTAACAGTGCATGCATGATAAAATGTGGTGCTGGTGATAGAACATGAATCAGCCACATGCCAGGCAAGGTGCAAAGGGGTGCCAGGAAAGCCCCTCCCACCCCTCTAGAAACCATATTCCAAACCCTATATTCAATTGCCTTAAGCAATGGCAGCATAAACTGTGATATTTAACATTTTCTTTTGCTGTTAAAAAGTAATGCACAAATTACTTTTGTGATGCTTTCAACAATTCAGATGAATAAATTAATTGAATGGTGACTACAAAATGATCATATTACAAAAGCATGGCATAACAATTTGGAGTATGTGAGGTGAGAGAGTAAAACTCTGAAATCTGATCAATTGTGATACTGAACTAGCTGTGGCCCAGTTTTCTTTTTTGAAAAAGGTAAAGAAATGCTTCTCCATTTTCTCAGGTCTCTTTTGTTTCCTGAAGTAATGTTTTGTAGTTTTCTTTGTAGAGATCCTTTACATTCTTTGTCAAATTGATTCCTAGGTATTTGATTTTCTGGACGCAATTGTGAATAGGATACTTTCTTTAATGTCCCTTTCTTATCTTTTGTTGTTTGCATATAGGAAGGCCACAGAGTTTTGGATATTGGCTTTGTACCCTGCCACTCTATGCTGTAAGAATCTATTACTTCTAGGAGTTTTTTGGTAGAGAGTTTAGGGTTTTCCAGGTATAATATCATGTCATCTGCAAATAGTGACAACTTGGCTTCTTCCCTTCCTATCCGGATGCCCTTAATGTCTTTTTCTTCCCTGATTGCTATGGCAAGTACCTCCAGTACTATATTGGATAGAATTGGTGAGAGTGGGCAGCCTTGTCTTGTCCCTGATCTTAAGGGGAAGGCTTTTAGTTTTTCCCCATTGAGAGTGCTTGGAAGGATTAACATTATCAAAATGGTAATACTCCCTAGAGCTTTATACAGATTCAATGCGGTCCCTATAAAGATATCAATGATGTTCTTCAAAAAAATTGAACAAACATTCCTGAAATTTGTATGGAATAATAACCCCCCACGAATAGCAAAAGCAATCCTTGAGAAAAAGAAGATGGGAGTTATCATTTTCCCCAACCTCAACTCTACTACAGAACAGTTGTAATTAAGATAGCATGGTATTGGTATAGAGACAGACCCATAGACCTATGGAATAGAATTGAATATCCTAAAGCACTCTCAAATATACAACCACTTAATCTTTGATAAAGGAGCAAAAAATATTAAGTGGAGCAAAGAAAGCCTCTTCAACAAATGGTGCTGGGGAAACTGGGTAGCTCCGTGTAAAAAATGAAATTAGACCTCCTTCTAATGCCATGCACAAAAGTCAGATCAAAATGGATTATAGAACTCAACATCAGACATGAATCTATAAGGTACATTGAAGAAAACATAGGAAAAATGCTCTACGATATCGAAACTAAAAGCATCTTTAAAGATGACACACCACTGGCCAAGCAAATGGAAGCAAAGAAAAACAAAAGGGATTATATAAAATTGAAAAGATTCTGCACCTCAAAATAAAACAGTGACCAAGATACAAAAACAATACACAGAGTGGGAAAGGATATTCACCCATACCCATCTGACAAGGGGTCAATATCCAGGATATATCAGGCACTGGTAGCACTTCACAAGATAAAAACAGTCAACCCCATCAAAAAATGGGAGAAGACATGAAAAAAAAGCTTCCAAAAAAGAAGAAATTCGAATGGCCAAAAGGCATATGAAAAAGTGTTCATCTTTAATCATCAGGGAGATGCAAATCAAAACAACAATGAGGTACCATTTCACACCACAGAGACGGGCACACATCCAAAACAGCAAGAACAACCGGTGCTGGCGTGGATGTGGGAAAAAAGGAACTCTCATCCACTATTGGTTTGACTGCTGATTGGTTCAGCCCTTTTGGAAAACAATATGGGCATTCCTCCGAAAACTAGATATTGAGCTCCAATTTGATCCAACAATAGCACTCCTGGCAATATACCCTAGAGACTGAAAAACACATAGCAGAAACACTATCTGTACTTCTTTATTCATCTCTGCGCTATTCACAATAGCTAGAATATGGAAACAACCTAAATGCCCGAGAACAGAGGACTGGCTAAAGAAACTGGTATACATCTACACGATGGAATACTATGCAGCTGTCAGAAAAGATGAAATTGTGAAATTTACCTGCAAATGGATGGACATAGAGACTATCATGCTGAGTGAAATTAGACACAAGGAAAAGGACAGATATAGAATGACTGCATTCATTGATGGGGTATAAATATATACCAGTGTTTTACTGAGTGTGGGCAATGGTAATGTTATACTAGAACTCACCATTGAATGTACACAAAGAGACTTACATGATAAACCCTAAATGTCTGCAGGGCTAGTAGCAATGTGTAAAAGAAGGGGAGAGATGCTGAGACAGAGACAGAGAGACAGAGAGAGAGAGAAAGAAGGGAAGAGGGGTACCTGATACTGAGGCAGCCCAGAGGTGGGTGGGATGGGTTATGGGTATACTGGTGGTGGTGATGGGGCACTGGTGGAGGGATGGGTGCTGGAATATTGTATTACCAAGAACCAATTATGAACACCTTTGTAATTGTATGTTTCACTGTGGTATAATAAAAAAAATTTAAAAAAGGAAAAAGGTAAAGAAAAACACCAGCATGCATTGCTCTTTTGACATTGTAACAAATTATACTTAATATTTTCGCCCTTATTCTGCACTATGTATGTATTCACTATCCTAAGGAATGAGGTAAATAAGTGATTAAAACACATCAAACTTAATTTGTAGAAAAATCTAAAAATATGCACTTACCATAGGGTTAGAAATAATAAAAGTATAAATGTCGACATGTAGAAAACTAAAGTACTACAGTAGCAGTTACAGTATGTACTCAGAGTATTAATGAATGTTGCTATCAATAGTCTAGATAAAAATATCATATGACTTATAAACCAATTACATACCTAATTTTGGAATATTAAGCAAGGTTATTTTATAACATCTCTGAATGCACAGTTATGTGTACCTAGGTCAAGAAGTCAACATAATGAACGCCCTAAAACCTGAGCTGCGCAGGAGGAAGAGAGTGGCATGGAATGCCTTCAAAAGCATCGAAGAAATAGCAAAAAAGACAAAGAAACTCAGGCTCCTGGCACATCTCTTCGACTCCACCATTGTCCCTGCATTAACATACACCTCAGAGACCTGGGCCCTATGAAAGCAGGATAAGAATGCTATTTGGGTCTCCCAAAGAGGAATCGAAAGAGCTATGCTTGGAATATCACACCTCACTCAAGTGAGAGAAGGAATCCGGAGTTCTGACCTCCGTCGCTGTTCCAGAGTCAGGGATGCTGTCTCATTTGCCAAGGCATTGAAAATCAGATGGGCTGGACATGTATTGCAATTTGGAGATGACCACTGGGCTAGAGCCATTACTGACTGGATCCCACGGGATGTCAAAAGATCACGTGGCCGCCCACCTACAAGATGGTCAAACTTCTTCATCAAGACACAGAACAAACAGTTTGAGGCTATTTGTATTCCTGAAGCAACCAGATGCCATTAGGCTACACTGGCACGTGATAGGGTAAACAGAAATGTTACTGGTGCCCGCTAGAGCAAATCGATGAATAACGGAATGTCAAGTGATCAATTGATTTTATAACATATATTTACAAATTAATATTAACAGTTGTATAGAAATGCTCAGTTGCTTGTTAGTATGTCTGCATATAACCTCAGATTTATTCAAATATTATATAATACATTTCTAATGTCAATTAACCACAGTTTAAATAATATAAAATTATTGGTTGAAGCAGCTTTAATCATTATTTCTTATGTGATATGCCAAGAAATAAAATGGCATATTATTTCTTCCTAATAGTAAAGACAGATTTATTCAAGTTTTATGAATGCTATACACAAACTTCCTAGAACATACTGAAATCAATTTAGACAACTCTCAGCTAGCAGGTAGCCTCAGTTTAATTTTATGATCTTTTACTCTTTCTAATATTAATAATTATTGAGAAATCTGATTTTTTAAAAATTTCATTTGAACAATGAACTCTAAAATAGAATCAAACCACGTATCCCCAGAGTAGCACTTCACTTTAAGTTCTTGGTGGTGTTTGCACTGGGAAGCAGACAGCTGTAAAGGGTTTCCTCCAGACTCCCTGTTGTAGGAACTTAATTGAACAGGACAATCTCGTATCTGTGAAAGAGGCTTTTAGTGGTTCTGAACTTCCAGATGTGTTCCCCTCAAAGGTAAAAGAATTACCAATGTCCAAAGATAGCTGAGACATATTTAACTCTTTGGTAGAAAGTCAATATTCTTTCAGGTCAGTATTTCAGGTAATAAAAATTAACTCATAAATCTCTTACTCTAAGTTATCATTGTACCAATGACTGATGCATTTGACTTTATATACAAAGTACGAGCTATTTTATTCCATTTGTAGCTTTTTTAAAATTAAGGAACTGTGATTTACAAAGTTATTGATAGCTGAGTTTTAGATATATAATACCAACTCTACCATCAGTGTTCACTTCCTCCCACAAGTGTTCTCAATGCCCCTTCCTACCTTATCACCTTAACTGCCACCTAACAGGCAACAAACCTAGGTTCAATCCCCTGCTTCCCATATGGTCCCCTGACACTGCTAGGACTAGTTCCTTATTGCAGAGCCAGGAGGGATCCCTGAATATTGCCGAGTGTGACCCAAAAGGAAAAAAAAATAAAGTTTGGTGGTTGTAGTTTGGGTCTCATGATATAGTTGAACATCTGGTTTGACTATATATTACTCCCCATGACCAGTGCACCTAAGGTCTTTGAACCCTGTTACCAATTACTTATTTCCCTTTTTCATCTTCTCCACACCACAATTTCTTTCCTTTTCTGTCTTTCTCCATTTATATTCTTGGGTCATGGGTAATATGGGCATACCCCTTACCCTGGCCTTTACTACACAGCATTCCACACCAATTCTATATATTATAAACATGTGAGATTGTCCTATATTTTTCCTTCAACTTTCTTCACTTACATGACATCTTCCAGTTCCATCAAGTTGCAGCAAATTGCATGACTCATCCCTTAAAGCTGCATAGTATTGAATTGTTATATGTACTATATATTCATTATCTATTCATCAGTCCTTGAACAGCCTAATTCATTTCATATTTTAGCTAATGTACTAAGTGCTGCAAAGAATATGAATATGTCCTTTTGAATGAATGTTTTTGTGTCCTGGGAGTAGATACCCAAGAGTGTAACTGCTGGGTCATATGGCAGCTTGTAACTTTTTAAAAGATCACATTGTTATTGATTGTGATTGCAAAAAAAAGAATTTTTTTAAAAATGGTTTTGAAGAAAAATCTGCCATTGGGAGCACAGAGCCTACAAGTCAAAAAACTTTTTTTTTTGTTTTTTTTTTGTTTTGTTTTTTTGGGTCACACCCAGTGATGCTCAGGGGTTACTCCTGGCTCTTCGCTGAGGAATTACTCCTGGCAGTGCTCGGTGCTCGGGGACCATATGGGAAGCCGGGATTGAACCTGGGTCAGTCATGTGCAAGGCAGAAACCCTACCCGCTGTACTATCAATCTGGTCCCGAAAAGCTTATAGAAATTATTCAAGTAATTCATACAGTCATTAATATTTTAAAGGAAATTTGTTTTTCATTTTCTCAAATAAGAAAAATTCAAAGAAACAGAAGAAAAAAAAATTTTTTAAATCACAAAAGAAAATTATATTTTCCCTTAGTTTAAGTAGTAGTTCCCATGGACCGACTTTGGATTTTTGAGTGTAATTTATGTTTTATTAATAAAAACAATTATTTTGTCATCTTTGAAATGATTCCAACATATAATTATTTTTGTTACTGTCTGTTGTTTCTACTAGTGCTTGAATAGCAATTCAATCAAAACATATCTCTTTTCTTTGTAATAAATATCTATGTACAGCTTTAGCATAAATGTTAAAATATATTGTCATTAAGTTTAATATAAATATTTAAGCAATTAATTTGTTAGAAAAGCATCATCCAGAATATCAAATATTTTAACAACATAATGGTAATATTAGCATCCACACTCTGGTTCTTTAGAAACTATCTTAAATTGCTTACATGAAATTTGCCCACAAGGTACTCATCTCAGTTTGACAATAAATTGGTTGCTTTCCAATATATGACAAATGCATAACTCAAATAAGTATTTTTGAAAGAGACAGGTTTAAAGGGCTTACTAATTACATATTCTCTCATATCACTGGTTCTCAGATGCTAATGTGCATGAAAATTAGCTATTAATATTCAAATCCTTTTTCCTGTGATTTAATGAATTTTGACTAGCTGTGTAACACTAATTCTCTTTTACTTTTATTTGCTCTGTGCTTTGTTTTCCTGTTCCAATGATCACCATCCTCAATTTCTTTCTTTTTCTCACTTTTTTAATTCTGTTAAATCTGAGACACATTTGCCTAGGTTTTATCAATGGTTGTAGTTGCTTAGTTTTAGTTACACATCATATCCAAGTCTTTCTTCTTTATTCACGTATGTTTCAAGAACAAATTTTTTATTTCTTGCTGCTAATTCCTGAATACAGTCATATGACAATATATTAGACCAAGTATGTGACAATATATTAGACTGGAGATGAAATAGGTTTTGAGACACATTGTGTTTAAGTATACTTAAACATTGTGTTTAAGTTTGTTTACGTTGTCATATTAGTATAAGACAACTAATATATTGTCATATATATATATATGGTCTAATATATTTCATATGTCTGAACCCAGGAATTAGCAGCTTATTTTTAGCACAAAATAAGGAAATGTTCTCCTATGTGACTGTCTGCCCCAGAAATAAAGTTTATGCTTGGTTTCCAAGTAGTAAAGAGTTTTATGAAAATAAAAAAGCCAAGTTATTCAAGCTATATCTGAAGCCTATTAAAATTGGCACTTTAACCTCCATCTAGCAAAGGTCTTTAGCAGAGAATGATACAGATGAACACACATGGACTGTCCTTTTGGGTCACATGGGCAACAATCAGAGGTCTCACAGGCAGAATATTTTATTCAGTAAATATCACTTTCCCATCCTCACAGGACTTCCAACAGGTGAGCCATTGTTGATAAAAAACATTAGTAAGCACACCAACATTCAATAGGTACATGAAGAGCACAGGCTGGAATATTTTACATAGCTATAAGAAGGCACCCTTACAATACAAAATCCTAACAGTTTCCTATTCTATTTCTGGCCACATAATGCCTTCTGAAAGACTAAACAGACCTATTCTCTACTTGCCTGGAGCATTTTTGCCATGTATATACTTTTATTTTTCAATCTATTACTCTTTTCTGGTTGCATTTTTGCAAACACTTTGTATTCCAGTACTTAGACTATCTTTCTCATCCCATCCTTGGAGTGTTTTGTTAGGAGGACAAATTCCCATAAAATAGTGAACAGAGTTGATTAGAAAGATCATAAAGCAATCAGTGCAACTAGTTTTGAAACTTTGAAGCTCTGTGATGCTTAGTGAATTTTTTTTCTTTTTGGGTCACATCCTGAGATGCTCAGGGATTACTCCTGGTTCTTTGCTCAGAAATTACTCCTGGCAGTGCGCAGGGAACCATATGGAATGCTGAGGATAAAACCAGTGTTGGCCACTTGCAAGGCAAATGCGCTACCCACTCTACTATTGTTCCGGCCCACCTAGTGGAAATTTTAATACTAAGACACTAAGAATCTTGGATACAGATTCCCTGTGCCCAGCCGCTCATGAGGCAGTCGGAGGCATGGTGGGTTCCAGCCTTGGCCCACCACCCCCGGCAGAACCTCACAACAAGCCAGACGACCCCCACCCACTCCGTGGGTGCCGCCATTTTCCACATTGGACTTCCCTCTCATCAGAACTCCACCCAGCCGACCAGCCCATCACAACCCGGATCATCGACACCCACCCTGGAGCAGTTTCTTCCTCAATCCGGCCCAGGTATGCTGGCCCAGAGACTCTCAGACATGGGGCAGAGCAGTTCCTTGCTCTCCCTGTGCCCAGCCGTTCACAGATTCTGCAATATTATAAGTAAATATTACAAAAGTTATTGGAGTAAGTAGAAATTGAATAGCTGCAACTTGACATATGATACTAATATTTAAATCATTTTTAACAAGATAATTGAAAGACAAAATAGAATTTTAGCCATTTTGGGGGTCAGGGGGACATCCAGAAATGCTCAGGGCTTACTCCTTGCTCTGTGCTCAAGGATCACCACAAATAGTGCTCAGTGAGACCATATGATGTGCAGTTCAAGTATTTGCAGGGTAAGTACACTTGTGTACTATTGATCTGACATCACCTTTGTTATATTGTTTCTTCAGGAAAATACTCAGACATGTTTGGCAGAATATAAAAACTTATTACTAGAAATAAAAGTAATGAAACATTCTCTAACTGCCAGGTACTCATTGCACAAGCCTCCACAAAGGAAAAAAGGGGAGAGGGGATGAAAAGCAAAGAGAGAAATCTCCATGGAGCATAAATTGGTATTGCAAAACTATACCCCCGTAAAGCAAATCATACTCATTAACTCATCATCAAAAAAATGCCCCAGAGAGAGTATTTTCACTACTCCATTAATTTAGCTTTGTAAAAGGAAATTGTCTGTCTCTGTAACCTTAAATCTAGTTTTCTCTCATTCCTGAAAATGTTGTGAGGGACAAATTGCCTTCTTAAAGGATGCCCTATTAGCAATCATAAATTTTTGTTATTGAGAGCTAAGTTGAATGATGCACATTTGGGAATTTTTTTTCTTTTTGGGTCATACCAGCAATGCCAAGGGGTTAAATCCTGGCTCTGCACTTAGGAATTACTTCTGATGGTGCTCAGGAACCAAAAGGGATGCCGAGGATTGAACTGGGTAGGGCACGTGCAAAGCAAGCGCACTCCGGGCTGTACTATAGCTCACACACCACATTTGGGAGTTTATCCTTATGAGCTCCTGTTGCAGTACTCGGAAGTTCCATTTGAGCAGCCTCATGGCTATTTTCAGAACCCATGTAGTCATTTTTAGAGAAATAAAGCTGAATGATCATAAAAGAGTTGCTGAGTAAACTCCTTTCTTTTTTATCCAACTTCCGTTCAGACAGTATCTATGTGTTAGACTTACGTGCAGTAAGTTTGGTGGGTGGGACATCTCAGGGAAATCTGGAAATCCAGTGTTTCATTAATTACATGAATAATTTTCTCTAGTTATGTGTAAAATAATAAATCTGGGGCAAGAGCGATAGCCCAGCGGGAAGGGAATTTGCCTTGCCGTGGCCGGCCCATGCCGGGCGTGGGTTTGATCCCCAGCATCCCATATGGTCCCCTGAGCACTGCCAGGAGTAATTCCAGAGTGCAGAGCCAGGAGAAACCCCTGAGCATTGCCGGGTGTGACTCAAAGAGCAAAAAATAATAATAACAATCACTTGATCACTTGATCACTTGAATCCCGTTATTCATCGATTTGCTCGAGTGGGCGCCAATAACATTTCCATTGGAACCTATCACTTGCCAATGTAGCCCAATGGCATCTGGTTGATTCAGGAATATGAAGAGCCTTAAACCGTTCCTTCAGGGTCTTTACAAGGAAGTCTGACCATCTTGTATGGGGGCGGCCACATGATCTTTTGATATCCCGTGGGATCCAGTCAGTAATGGCTCTAGTCCAGCGGTTGTCTCCAAATCGCATTACATGTCCAGCCCATCTGATTTTTGATGCCTTGGCAAACGAGACAGCGTCCCTGGATTCTAGAATAGCGACAGAGGTCAGGCGCCCTTTTGTGTCTTTCTCTCAGCATTCTTCGCACAATTATGGAGGTGCTGAACCAGTCGTTTGTATTCTTCATCGATGTCGCCAATGATGGTATCTTCCCATGTTGCTGCAATGGTGCCAAAGAGTTCACAGTTGGTGGTCGTTCTGGGAGTTCTCTTCTTAAACTTTTGCAGCCTTTTCTCCCCGTTGCTGGAAGTAGAATTTTGCACGAAGGAGACAGTGGTCTGATCCTGTTTGGAATTTGGGGACGACAGCTACATCAGTCAGACAAAACCGTCGATTGAAGATGATGTGGTCAATTTCATTGTGGAACTGTCTGCCAGGAGATTCCCATGTCCAACGTTTCGTTTCAGCTTTCTGGAACTGTGAGTTCCCATGAATGATCTTGGTGGACATGATGAACTCAGATAGTCTCTCACCCTTGTTTGTTCCATTCTAAGGCCATGGGTCCCGATGTGGAGTTCTTCAGCTGATCTTCTTGGTCCTATCTTGGCATTAAAATCACAGACTATGATCTTGTAGAAGGTGTGATCTTTTTTTTTTAATTTTTTTATTATACCACCGTGAAACATACAATTACAAAGGTGTTCATAATTGGTTCTTGGTAATACAGTATTCCAGCACCCATCCCTCCACCAGTGCCCCATTTCCATCACCAATGTACCCCTCCCCCCCCCTCCCCCCCACCCGCCTTAATAGCAGGTACCCCAGTTTCCTTTCTTTCTCTCTCTCTCTCTCTCTGTCTCTGCAGCTCTCTCCCTCTTATTTTACACATTGTGGCTAGCCCTGCAGATATTTAGAGTTTATCACAAGTCTCTTTGTGTATATTCAGTGGTGAGTTTTAATCTGCCATTACCATTTCCCATATTTGGTAAATGGTAAACACTGGTATCTATATCCTATTAATGAATGCAGTCATTCTATATCTGTCCTTTTCCTTCTGACTAATTTCACTCAGCATGATAGACTCCATGTCCATCCATTTGCAGGTAAATTTCATAATTTCATCCTTTCTGACAGCCGCATAGTATTCCATAGTGTAGATGAACCACAGTTTCTTTAGCCAGTCCTCTATTCTCGGGCATTTAGGTTGTTTCCAGATTCTAGCTATAGTGAATAGCGCAGAGATGAATAAAGAAGTACAGATAGTGTTTCTGCTATGTGTTTTTCGGTCTCTAGGGTATATTCCCAGGAGTGCTATTGCTGGATCAAATGGGAGCTCAATATCTAGTTTTCGGAGGAATGCCCATATTGTTTTCCAAAAGGGCTGGACCAGTCGGCACTCCCACCAGCAGTGGATGAGAGTCCTTTTTTCCCCACATCCACGCCAGCACCGGTTGTTCTTGCTGTTTTGGATGTGTGCCAGTCTCTGTGGGGTGAGATGGTACCTCATTGTTGTTTTGATTTGCATCTCCCTGATGATTAAAGATGAAGAGCACTTTTCATATGCCTTTTGGCCATTCAAATTTCTTCTTTTGGAAGCTTCTGTTCATTTCTTCTCCCCATTTTTTGATGGGGTTGGCTGTTTTCTTCTTGTGGACTGCTACCAGTGCCTGATATATCCTGGATATTAACCCCTTGTCAGATGGGTATTGGGTGAATATCCTTTCCCATTCTGTGGATTGTCTTTGTATCTTGGTCACCGTTTCTTTTGAGGTGCAGAAGCTTTTCAATTTTATATAATCCCATTTGTTTATCATTGCTTCCATTTGCTTGGTCAGTGGTGTGTCCTCTTTAAAGATACTTTTCGTTTCGATGTCATAGAGCGTTTCTCCTATGTTTTTCTTCGATGTACCTTATAGATTCATGTCTGATATCGAGATCTAGAATCCATTTTGATCTGACTTTTGTGCATGGCGTTAGAAGGAGGTCTAAGTTCATTTTTACATGTAGCTGCCCAGTTTTCCCAGCACCATTTGTTGAAGAGGCTTTCTTTGCTCCACTTAATATATTTTGCTCCTTTATCGAAGATTAAGTGGTTGTATATTTGTGAGTGCGTTTCAGGATACTCAGTTCTATTCCATAGGTCTACGGGTCTGTCTCTATACCAATACCACACTGTCTTAATTACAACTGCTCTGTAGTAGAGCTTGAGGTTGGGGAAAGTGATACCTCCCATCTTCTTTTTCCCAAGGATTGCTTTTAGCTATTCGGGGGGGTTTTATTATTCCATACAAATTTCAGGAGTGTTTGTTCAATTTCTTTGAAGAACATCATGGGTATTTTTATAGGGACCGCATTGAATCTGTATAAAGCTCTAGGGAGTATTACCATTTTGATAATGTTAATCCTTCCAATCCATGAGCAGGGAATGTGTCTCCATTTCCTCAGGTCTTCTTTTATTTCCTGAAGTAACGTTTTGTAGTTTTCTTTGTAGAGATCCTTTACATTCTTTGTCAAACTGATTCCTAGGTATTTGATTTTCTGCGGTGCAATTGTGAATGGGATAGTTTCTTTAATGTCCCTTTCTTCTCTTTCGCTGTTTGCATATAGGAAGGCCATTGACTTTTGGGTATTGATTTTGTACCCTGCTACTCTACTATAAGAATGTATTATTTCTAGGAGCCTCTTGGTAGAGAGTTTTGGGTTTTCCAGGTATAATATCATGTCATCTGCAAATAGTGATAACTTGGCTTCTTCCCTTCCTATCTGGATGCCCTTAATGTCTTTTTCTTCCCTGATTGCCTTGGCAAGTACTTCCAGTACTATATTGAATAGAAGTGGTGAGAGTGGGCAGCCTTGTCT
>JAJIBD010025898.1:0-16956 GCA_021461705.1 Cryptotis parvus | reverse complement strand
TAGTTTCAATTTGCGAACTACTTTGTTAAAATGTAAAAGAGTTTTACGTAGACTTTGACTCATGAGTTTGCTCAATTTTTTTTGATAGACATGAACTTATTATTACTATTATTATTGCCATTATTTGCTTTGAGGCAACACTTTGTAGTGCTCAGGCTTAATCCTGGTCTGTGCTCAGGAGTCACTCCAGGGCCTAGGTGCTATGGATCAATCTTAGTGAGCAGCATGCAAGAAACATGCTTCATATATTTTATTTCCTCACCTGTACTTTCTGGTTTGGGAAGTTGAATTGGACATGGTAATCAAAAATAATCACCTCTTTCTGCCATAATATCACCTGTAATAAACACAAAAATTTTGGTCATTCACGCTCAGAAAAGATAAACAATTCTCTCTGTCACCCTGAGAGTTCTCTCAAATACTATTCAGCAATCACCCTTAACTTGCACGCAAAAGAAAAATGTCTTAATTTTATCCTCTGCTTTTTCTCTGGCTCATCTCTGTCTTCTGTACATCTCTCTTTCCTCTCTTACTTCTCTCTCTGGCTCTCTGGCCTCTCTCTGGCTCTCTCTCTTTATTCTAATCTTTCTCTTAAAATTTCTGCCCTTGGTTAGTTGCCAAAATATTTAAGGCTGTACAATCAGAAAAGTGTCTTGCTTAGAGGGGTGTTAAATCCTCAAGTGACTCCTTTAAGGGATCCTTTAGCATGGCCTATAACTCTGTGCGAGCAATGATAAGGTCTATATTAATATTCTTGGCGCTGGCCTTTCTCTTCCATAAGAATTTTACACAAATGTAGAATGTTTATTAACTTGCCCTCTCAGGCTTAGCATTAGGAAGTACAAATCAGTGAATGCCTTATACAACAGAAATTTGTTTCTTCTTACAATCCAGGTTGAAAACTAATGCAAAGTTGCTGGCGGGGGTGTCATTCATGGCTTGTCTCAATGACTGGCACCATCTGCTGCTTCCAGAAGCCTTTCCTCTATGCACACACACTTCGGTGTCTCTACAGTATAAATTTTCCTCCATGCATTCAGTTGTGTTGTATTAGGGTCTAACTAAAAACCTCATTTTCGATATGATAGTCTCTTTAAGGACCCTGTCATAAAAACAGTCCTGTTCAAAGGTGCTGAGATGTTACATTTTTATTCTGTTATTTTTAAATCATTACTTTCATTTTTCTTGTAAAAATGCTGCCATGCTGTGTAATTTTCAAATTTGTCTTCCATTATAATAATTTTCAGTTTAATTATGTTTAGAGAACACATTTTCATCAGCCTTTAATATTTTGACAATTGTATTTTCTATTTTATAAGTGTGTTTTGTTTTATAAATGATGGCATTCATAATATGTTTAACGGACATATAGATATCTAATCTTATATGTCCTTTGAACAATGCCATGGGGGGAATGTTGTTTGGCCAGAACTTATTCTATATAAGTTGTCTTAAAAGCAGCTTACAGATGTGATTCACGTTTATACTCAGTGAGTATTTATAAAAAATATCCTTGATAACATGACTGGGGATCATCCAATCAACCGGGTTGTCTTAAAATAAAACTACATTCTCAAAATGCCCCAACATTGTAATATCAAAAGCCTCAACATTATAATAACAAAATTATGTATTTCCAGGCTACCTGTTGTCCAATAATCTTAAAACTTATAAGCCCTCACATTCATATCAGTCAATCATTTAGCAATACTCATAGACAAGTAAATAGATCACCCAAAAAAAGAATATAGATAAAGAGAAAGAGATGATAGATAGATAGATAGATAGATAGATAGATAGATAGATAGATAGATAGATAGATAGATAGATAGATAGATGGTGGATAGATAGATAGAATTATTGGTTCAGCTCTTTGAAGAACCTAACTAATGTACTCATAAGATGTATAGACATTTTTATAGTTTCAGACTATTTTCTGTGAGGGCTTTCCTAAACACTGCCTCAAAGGACTCACTTTCTTCCAATTTTTTTCAACCAAGCTTTGGCTGGTTCAATGTTGATGCAAGCATATGGAGCTTCTGGGTCACTGCCCGAGACTGATCCATGGTGACACCAGGTGTCGCTCATGGAACCAAGTAGTGCTGGGGTTCAAACCTGTACCCTGAGCATGAAAAAGTAGCCCTGGACCACTGAGCAATCTCCCAGTCCTCTTAGTAATCATTATTTCTGTCTTCTCATTTTTGCTTTAGTAAACATCTTCATAATAAGAATGCAAGAGTATCTGTCCGAATTCTATACAATTTTAAAACATTAGTAAATTAAAATGTATTATTTATTATTTGGGTAACTTTATTCCATGTCTATCTGGTTACATTTAATTGAAACCCTATTTAACTGATTTTATGTCTTGGCTGATACACTAAAAGCTTGTTTCTTGAGAATTTTGGAATTGGTTGTGCTAGAAGCTAGACAGTATATTGTTAAATTGGGACTTCTTTTCCCTTTCTTCTCAGTTTGCCTGAACTCCTATTCACATATTTGTCCTCGTGTTTGTGTCTCAAACATAATTTGAAAACACTGAATTGATATTTATACCTGACCTCAAATAATTATATTCTTGGTTTATTTTTCAATTTTTCTATTGCATAAGTTAATTCTTTTCTCTGTGTGACTCTACATGCAGATATACATACATATGCACAATACAGGGTATTCACACAGGGAAGTAACCTTGTAATATATGGTAGATAAGTTGCCCAATGTAGAGAACAGAGGAATACTGAAGATTTTCTTCTCAAGAAATGATAAGCAGATAATACCTAATAAGTAATGAAAAACCAGTTTTAGTCAAAAGGATCATTTCAGTACAATAAATTATTTGTATTTATAGCATTAAACATTTTCCATTATATTAGCAAAGAACTCAGATTACACATAAAATGAAATTAAACAAATAGTTCTAAAATTCTAAAATTTCAACTTCCAGGTAATTTTAATAAACCTAGCAATGCAAAGAGTTGTATTTATCACTTCAATACAGAGTTTAAAAAGTCAGTTTGTTAACATTTTTGTACTTGGAAGCATCTTATTTTGATGATGGGAGAAGCAAGGGAAGGGATGACCATCAGTCAGAAGACAAACAGTTATTTTATGTGTATATCATAGGTGACTCCATGGAAACTAAAGTGTGAAAACAACCCAATAAGTCATCTAATCTATCTTCCTGTCAAAAAGAGAATGATTTTACTTACAGTTTTTTAAAGTAAAAAGGTCTTATTTTATTCATCTCAAAATTCCCTTCAGAAAAAAATGCTGATGATTTCACCCATATGTGTATACAAAGAACCAAAGCAAATAAAATACAACACATGGAATAGACCGTAATTAATGAAAAGAAACTCTTTGAATCTGCAATCAGGGTCCACAAGGTGTGGGGCAGATGAAAAAGTTAAAGTTCACTAGGCAGATACCGACAGAATAAACACTCAGGACAGTGTCAGGGACTGAGTACTCAATGGGAGAAGGGGCAATAACTATATACCCTAAAAAAGTATAAATTTCTATCTATTTATGGTTGCATTGTAATACAAAAATATAGTAAAAGATTTAAAGTTGGGGAGGACAAGGAAAATAAGTAAATAAATATAAAACCAAAAATATCATTTAAGATTATCTTCCTATTATACATAATTGTAGCTACATGTAAATTTGTTTAATATAATAGTCCTTACATACCAGGTATCAGAATGACAATGTTCTGTGAATATATTTGAATGACACACACCACCAGAGTAATCTCTGAGTGCCAAACTAGGAGAAAGTCTTGAGTATTGCCAGCCAGACCCAAAAAGCAGGAAAAGAGTGCCCTTTGCATACAGATATTTAATGGTATATGATAAAATGCTCCCATCATTTATCATCAGGAAATACGAATCAACACAAGGAGATGAATCACCACCACCAGTAAGACTGACACACATCACAAACTATGCCAAAAGAAAACAACTAGTGTTGTTGGGGTATGGATGTGGGGTAAAGGAAAGGACTCCTCATCCAATGCTCATAGGAATATCAACCTTTGGAAACAAATCTGGACACTTTTTAAAAATATTAAGAAGTGAGCAATTCTGCTTCTTGGTATCTACCTAAAGGTCAAAAATGCTATTAGAAAAACATTTAGATACCTATGTTTATGGTAAAAAACCAAAACCAAAATGTTGAATTATACAAATACTCAGAAACAGATGATAGTATAAAGAAATGAAGTGGTATTAAATCCAACTCACTATATTGCAATTTGTCAATACGCTACCAGAACTCTTGGGGTATCATATTGAAACGAAGTAAGCAATAAAAAAGAGGAGCAGATACAGAATGAACTCCACCATATGGGATATAAAAACATTTCAAGAAAATAACAAATAATTGAAGGTATGAGACCCTCAGAACTTGTATACAAAACTGAACTCTACCGTGGAGAGAGATAAGGACAGAGGAGGGGAGAGGATTGGGAGAACTCTGGAAGTGTGGAGGGAAGTAGATACTCTTGGTATAGGGTGTGGTGTATATAATACTGATGCACAAACCCCATCATTAACAGTATCATAATCATGATTCTTTTTTTTCTCCAAAATGTCCCTTTAAAAGTGCTTTAAGAACACCGATTGCCAGGCCTGCCCTATCTGCCTAACTATTAGTCTTTAAATTAGCCCAAAGGCAAGAAGATTACATGATACCTTGAAAGGTAAATTCTGACCTCTTTGGGGATGGAGCAAAGAACCAACTGACTTAGAAGCAGAAACTGAGGCACGCTCTACAAGAAAAAGATTCTCAGAAAAGGCAGAAACATCGAGAATGTAAAGGCCAGTGTTAAGAATATGAAAGGAGCAAGCATCAAGATTTTTTTTCCTTCTAATTCTGCTTACTAACTTTTTATGTGCAGAGAACTCCAGGCCAAGGAGTTTTAAAGAATTAAATATACCTTACTATTAAGAAAAAAACCTTCATAAAGTCTTTCCATTCTGAAATTCATTCTCCATACTGACACCTGACCTGCATTTGGCATTTCAATACAAGTTGTTGTCTCCTTCTGGGCTTATCCTCTGAAGAAATCCATGTTTTGGAACACTTAAATTTTACTGTAACTCCTCATATTCATGATTCTACTAAGTTCTATTATATCATTATATTAAATTCAGAACCTTTGATCAGCTATTAAGACAATAAGTCCCCAAATTTTTAAAACAGCAAATGTCCTAAATACATATGGTTTTAGATATTCTTCCTTCAGAAGCATACTTCCTCTTATAACACTACTGGATTCCTAGTTCCTGTCCAACCATGATTCATATTTAGGATTACATGTTAACCTTCAAGAGATGTATATCTCTTGACACATGAAAATTTAAAAACTTTGATGATTCCAATTCTCTGCTAAATAAATTTTAAATAGTTCATTCTAGAATTCATCTCTTATTTAACATGAAAATTTCATTTTCTATACATCGAGTCTCTTCTTTATCTTAGCAAAACCGGTTGTTTTCAAACATATTTTTCATTCTCTTTATTTTGCTTAACTGTATATCACATTCCCCTCCTTCAACCTGCAGGAGTTCCAAATATTTCCCAAATCTTCATTTGTGTCATGTTTGATTCTTCACTAATATTAACTTTTCTCCATTTAGCATGTTGTTGTTCTTGAATTAACTGGATGTAAAAGTGTTAACCTATCATGTGTTATTAAGTTATGGGGATCACATAATAGTCATTTTTATGCCTCTTATAAACAATGTTCAATGTATAAGTTCACTGAAGTTCAACTTATTGCTATACCAAGTTAACTAACTCTTCATAACATAAAAATTTATACTGTATATGTATACATACATAAACATTGGCTATATATAAATAATAATAACACCTTTGCTTATGAGTTTTATATGTAGATTTTGAAATCAGATAAATGAGAACTAGTATCCTTGTTCATGTACAAAACTCATTATTTCTGGGAAATTTATTTCATCTCTTCCTCATAATAATTATTAATAAAATGAAGTTTCAATAATATTTCACTCAAGTTTCAATACTTTTTGTGAAGTATCGCTTAAGAGAAACACATAAACAAAGGTGTTAGTGAGCACCTAGTGAGCTATTATTATGCATTTTATAATTATGTGCTACATAGATATTAAGTGCTATAAGATGATTATTATTGAAGGTAAATCACAAAGTAAACTCAATTATAAATATAAAAATATACTTGATGGTCTTGGTCTTGCTTGTCAGACACTAAGGTCAAACACTGCAATTTATTATTATTTTTGCTTTTGGGTCACCTAGCAATGCTCTGGGGTTACTTCTGGCTCTGCACTCAGGAATTGTTCCTGGCGGTGCTCCAGGGACCATATGGGATGCCGGGGATTGAACCTGGGTTGGCTGTAATGCTAGGCAAATGCTCCCACCCACTTGTGTTATTACTCCAGCCTAGGCACCTCCCCCTGCTAGATTAACAGAAACTTTATGGAGACCAGATCATCCCTGTGTAACAGCAGACTAAAGCAACTGCCACACTGTGGGTGCTTGGAGGAAGACATGCACCCAGACACTTGCTCTGTAATCTGTAAGCATCCACAAGCACTTCGGTCTTCATTTCTAAATATTGATGAAACCAGGTGGTCTTTGTTCATCCAACTCTGGTGCATTAGCCTCCAAATCTCAAGAAACAAATTTGGCTTGATCACTGATCACTTGACATCCCATTATCTTACTGATTTGCTCGAAGGAGCCAGTACCATATCCATTTGACCCTATCAGTTATGTCAGTGTAGGCCCAATGGCATCTGGTTGTTTGTGAAGGAAAGAGCCCTGCGCACGCCGCCTTCCAGTCTTGATAAAGAAGTCTGACCCATCTTAGTGGCGGCCAATGATCTTTGAAATCCCATGAGATCCAGTGTCGGTAATGGCTCAAGTCCAGTGGTCGCCTAAACTCCATTACGTGCCCAGCCCATCTGATTTTCACGCCTTGGCAAACGAGACAGCCGTCCCTGGACTCTGGGAACAGCAACAGAGGTCAGAACTCGGATTCCTTCTCTCACTGAAGATAGAAAGTGATATTCTAAGGCATAGATCATTTCTGATTCTTCCTTTTGGGAGACCCAAATAGCATTCTCATCCAGCTTCAGGGCCCAGTGGTCCTGAGGCCTATGTTAAATTTGCGGGAGAACAGTGGAGTTGCACAGATGCCCTGGAGCTGGAAGTTCTTTGTCTTTGTATTTCTTTGATGCTTTGATGGCATTCCATACTACTTTCTTCCCTCCCCGCGCAGCTCAGGTTTTGAATGCTCATCATGTTGACTTTCGACCTAGTACACACATAACTGCTGCATTCAGAGATATTTTTCCATTGAGAGTGAATGTGGGGCCCCTGGAACTAGTTCATTTCATAAACATAGTTTTGCTGAGGATTCAGCTTTACATCTATTCTTTCCACATTCTGTCGCTTCTGCATTTGTGCTGCTTAAGCATGTTTGCAAGTGTTATTAGAAGAAAGCTCATCAGCCAAGTGGAGGTGGGCGTAGCTGGTCAGGAATCGTCATCTTCAATCCTATTCCTTCCCATTCTAATTGTCGCATGATATTCTCAAGGGATGCTGAAGAGTTGCAGAAATGGTATCAAATTCTGCAGAACCCCTTTGACATCGATGATCACTTCTTGTAGAATGAGATCCCAGGTGGAATCTGTAATACAGCCTATGAAGAACTGATTTATTGGGTTTGAACATCCCGCTTGGCTAGGCTTAGATGGACCACTTCAGTCTCTACAGAATCAAGCAAAAGGCTTTCTTTAAATCAATGAACTGCGGAGACAGAGCGATCTTGAACTCCCTGCAAACTCAATGAGCTTACTAATGCTGCGGATATATGGTTGATTGTGCTGAATCCTTTTGGAAGCCAGTTTGCTCACATGGCTGTGTCCTTCATCTAGTGTTCTGCTAATCCTGTTCAGGATCTCGAGTGAATGGCTTGTAGATCACTAGACAACAGGCAGATAGCGATAGCTGCCAATGTTGTGAATGTCTCCTTCTTGAACAGCAGAACTGCCCTGTTGGTTTTCCATTGAGGAACCTTGCATTCAGACAGGTAAAGTGTGAAGAGTCGAGCCAGTGTATTGATGAGCAATAAAGGCAGATTCCTCAGGTGTTCGTGGTTCGACTCTTTGTCTGGGCTCTGGAGTGCTGTTCCTTCTTACCGACTAAATGGCATGTCAGATTTCAGAAGGGAGAATGTTGGGAAATGACATATCCATCCTGTGGAATTTGCATGGGCAGGTGGGACGTGGCTAATTAAAGAGATCCCAGAGTCATGGATAACCTTCTCCATTGCCTTTCTGGAAGCTGTGATAGATCCATCAGGTCGTCGGAGGGGCAGCCTGGTCTTTGGTCTTATAGTTGGCGAAGACAGGCCGGCAAGTTAAGTAATGCTTTCCTGGCTTCTAAGCACCTTCTAGTATTAGTAAACAAAATAAATAATTCTTTCAAAAGTAGAATGTCTATAAAAATAATTTTTGTTGTAGAAGCTTAATAAAAGCTTTCAGTATGCGGATGTCCACATTTGTTACCCAACTGTATACACAGCTCAACCCCTGTTTTGAATTGACCTTACAAATTACAGGCACAAAAGTATTTTGTTATATAACAAAGTCATGATATTTTGTTTCACCTGCTTCTCTCCAACTAAATATACCAGTTAGCCTTCAGGGTCCTGCCCAATAGGTGCAATAAATCACTTAAGCACTCTGCTATGACACCTAAAATAGTTTGTCATTACTATGGGGATTTCCAGGCATGTTGTTTTTAATGAAGCCAGGTATGTAAAATAAGAATCAATTGACATATGAAAGTTTAACAGTGCATGTTTTCTGGGTATAAACTGTTTTCCTACTTCGCCGATTTGGACTTGCATGAGCTGTTCACTGAGCCAGGGAACCTCAATGTGTAGCTGCTGAATTAAAGAACCAAAGAAGGTTTGAGAAAGAAAATTTGGTGAGAAATTGAAAGGAAAACAAGATTTGCTTCTAATGTCTCTCACTGAACTAGAAATGTTTTGGCTGCTTATGGTTGGACACATGGAGCCTAGTGCTCCCAGCTTCTGCTTAGACCTGAATTTCACTTTTGTAGCCTAGTAGTTTGAGCATTCCTTTTAGGTGCTTAAGCATCAATGACCGGCTGCTGCTACAGAAAATGATGAGATTAACATCGTGATACTAATGTGGAGGAAATGATGAGACAACCGAAACCCTCACTGAGAGCGAGACGCCAGTGATGAGACGCTTTGCTGCAGAGAGTGAATTTTGGGGCCAGAGAACTCATCCAATGATATTGTGCGGTCCTGGGGGCCAGGGAGCAAAGTGCGGTGCCCAATACAGAACAGTGCCTCTGATCAAACTCTGAGTCTCACAGAGACAAAGTGCAAGCCATGTATTTAAATTTCATTGAACTAGTTCCCTGGTTTCCTCCTTTACTAAGCAATGGAAGGTGCCATAATTATGGCATGCGTGCATCCTACATCCAGTGGAAGCTTTGGCATTATATCTTTGCAGACAATAATCTGCAGTCTTGGTTACATGCTAAAACCACAAGAACTAATAGAGCCTGAGGTTCTAATATGTGCAACTGTAATTCCAGGAGATCAGACTCCAGTGGAATGCACAATCAGAAAGTGAAAATAGACTCTCCACTTTCATTAATAGAGTGAAAATAGACTCCACTTTCACAATAGAGGAAAATAATTTTCTACTCCAGACTTGCAAACTGAGTCAGTTATTTTCCATGTTATTCTACTCTAAATTCAAATTGAAATTTTTTCCAAACTTTTTTGACATAGATTAACAGTGCCATGGCACTGTGGGTGGCAAGAAAAAACAAAAAAAAAAATAAATTTGAAAAGAAAAATTAAATATTATATGCCTAAAACCTCGACTATCAAGAACATTATAAATTATCATTCTTTAAATTAAAAAAGAAATGGAAAGTTTGGTAATACACACTTCAAACATTTTACACAGCTAATTCAGCTAACCTCCTGTTAGAATTACCTCTCAGGGTCTCTGAAAACAAAACTGTGACACTTCTTTGTGTTACTTTTGGACTGAGACAAAATCCTAAACTAGAGCACTAACATCATTTTATCCAGAAAGGAAAAATCAGATATAAAGTTTTGTTTTTTAATTTTTCTGACTTGCATTCTACATACAGGCTATGAAAAATAATGAAAGTGACACCCCACCAACAATCAACCAAAATTATAAAATAGAGTTACTGAGGGAAGTTTGACACTGGGGAGGGATTGGTGTTGGAAAAGTGTAATCCTGAAACTGGGCTACATTTGTAAATCAATATGCTCAAATTAAAAAAAGAAAAAATGTAAAGAAACTATGTGTACATCAGTAACAAAAAATGATAAGACATGTGTGGTATGGAAAATACATGTCAATCCAGCTTCAAAGATATAAATTAGTCCTTTTGAAGAAATGTATATATTTGAGGCCATAAATTACAATGTCAACTTAGATAGAAATCTTCAATATAGCCTGGGGTCACAAAAAATAATCATGCAGGGTTCTTTTTGGACTTACTACTTAGGAAAGATGGTATCACTTTAGGTCAGAGAAAGAGAGACCTGAAGGCCCTACATCTGAATAAAGCATTCAATTTTTGTGCTTTAGGTGCCTAAATAATTCCTTAATGAATTTGAAGGAGTTCATGGAGAAGGAGAAAAATAAGACTATTAAATGAGAATTTTGATGGATGGATAAATTCTGTGAGTGCCACATTTGGAATGTTTTAAGCAAATACTTTGAGGGGAAATTTGTTTGGGGAAATTTTATGATACCAGAAGCTTTGGAATAATGAAAACTAAATCCTTAGGATAAATCAATCTGCTAAATTCATAGATAGTGAAATTACAGAGTCCACTATGAAATAGTGAACTATACATATATACTTTTCAAATAGATGAAATACAGTTATGACTGGGCACATTAATCATGGAAATGCGCCAAGATCAAAAGAGTTAAAAAGCATGAAGTACTATTTGTTTCAGAGAAGTCTGTATTCCTACATAATAGGTGGTTCTTGACTGTAGTTCCCATCCAAACAAGCATCCACACTTTCTATGGGGCATGCTAAACCCCAAAACTCTGTAATATGGCACAACTTAGTCAGAGCTAATTTTATATTTTTATATTCTGGTTTTGCCATTTATTATGTCTCTGGGACGGGTATAGAGTTAGGTATGTTCTTTGATCTGAAAAAAAGACTTGCAATAGATACGCAAAGCCCCTCCTGACACCATCCACCCCGACGCCAGCAGCTCCCACTCTCCCCACTAAGTGCCTCCCATGTAGCGGGCAGCCCCAGAGGCACTCCTTCCTTTCCAACATAAAGGGTCCTTGAGAAGGGGATCAAGCCACACCCATTTTTCGGATCTTCCACTGGACTACCTCCATCCCGAATTCCCTGACTCCAGAACCACCCAGCCATTGACTCCAAAATTCAAACAGTGCGGACACTAGCGCTCTGCGTGAAGTAATATCTATCTACCTGAGGTACCACAGAGCATTTTCCCCACATTCTTTGCTAATAATATCCCTAACTGCAAGTAATTCAGTCACCTACTAACTCTGTATTGACTAGTCATCCATAACACAGCCACTTTCAACCTACGGTAGTCATTATGGTAGTTAACGCAGAATTCCTTCAAGCTTCCAATTGAAGTCACTTAATATAGATGAGGCAAGCAATAACTATTAGCTATATAACCTCTCTGAAAAGGAATTTCAAGGAACTGTTAAAGATGCATAAGGAACTCAAAGAAACAATGAATATGAAAAAGTCAATAAAATACAAGAGACATGAGAGCAGAATTGAGCAATTTCAGACCAAAGTACAAGCAGAAATGACAGATATTAAAAATGAGGTAAGTGGAACTGAAAAACACAGGGAAGGCCTCCAAAGCAGAGTAACAGCTACTCAAGAAAGAATTAGCATCTCAAGACGAGGTTCAGAGATTCTGTAGACAACAATCAGAAGATGGAAAAAAGATTCACAATCAATGAACAGATCAGAGAAAATTGGGATGGGTTCAAAAGGAACAACATACGATCTTTTGGGGTCCTTAGAAAGGCAAGAAAGAAAAACCCCTGATGAAGAAGAAACTGCCAGCTATCAGCTTATGTTGAGAAGTTCAAACCAAGAAATCATGCTCCCAGATATAGTAGGCCCGGAGGATTAGCTAAAGAAACCCCAATAAGAATACTCCAAGAAACATCCTTATTAAAATGACAAAACGATAGACAGAGATAGAATAGAGAAAGCAGCAAGATCAAAGAAGGAAATCACATTACAAAGGAGCACCCTTTAAGATTTACAGCAGACTTCTCAGATGAAACACTCCAAGACCGAAAACAATGGTGGGTATTGTGGAAAGACTCAATACCGCAGGCTTCACCAAGGATTCTTTACTCCAGCTTAGACTTACTTTCAGATGTGAAGGAAAGATACCAACTTCACGGATAAACAACAACTCAGGAAATTCATAGACTCACAACCAACTTTAAGAGAAGGATTGAAGGGTCAATTATAAATAAGACAACCCAAAACCACAAAAAGTTTAAATAGAAAGATGGTACAAAATCCACTGGGATAATATTGATCTCTCAATGTCAATGGTCTAAATGCACCATTAAGAACACAGAGACAAAATGATTTTAAAGAATGAGACCCAACATTCTGCTGCTACAAAGAAACACAACTGAATAATCAGAGCAAACCACAGACTCAAAGTCAAAGGTTGGAAGACCATTCTCCAGCAAACAACTCCTCCAAAGGGCGCGGTGTAGCCATACTAATATCTGATAATATAGACTTCAGGCTGAAAAAGGTTAAAAGGGACAATGAAGGCCATTTATTATAATAAGGGTATGTATACCAGGAAGAAATTACACTACTAAACATATACACCAAACGAGGGGCCAGCAAAATACTTAAAACAACTGCTAATAGACCTCAAAGAAGACATTAACAGTAGCACAATAGTAGTTGGAGACTTCAACACTGCTCTATCAACGATGGATAGATCAACAAGACTGAAACTCACCAAGGAAATACTGGCCCTGAAGGAAGAAATGGAAGAAAGAGAGCTAGTGGATATATACAGGGCTTTTCATCCCAAAAAAGCTGAATACACATTTTCTCCAGTGCACATGGAACATTCTCCAAGATAGACCACATGCTGAGCCACAAAGACATACCTCAATAAAATAAAAATGATAGAAATTGTGTCAACTATCTTTTCAGACCATGATGCACTGAAAATGGAGTTAACCATACACAGAAACAGGGAGTCAAACCAAACACCTGGAAACTGAACAGCTCACTGCTGAACAACCAATGGGTCATAGAAGAAATCAAACAGGAAATCCAAAGATTCCTGGAAACAAATGAAAATGAAGACACCAACTATCAGAACTTGTGGGACACGGCAAAAGCAGTGTTAAGAGGAAAGTTTATAGCTCTGCAAGCATTCATCAGGAAAGAAGAAAGGGCCCACATAAATAACCTGACTTCACAGCTGAAAATATTAGAAAAAGACCAACAAAAGGAGCCCAACCCAGGCAGAAGAAGGAAATAATAAAACTTAGGAGGAAATCAATGAGTTGGAAACCAAAAAAAAAATCCAAAAGATTAATGAAACCAAGAGCTGGTTCTTTGAAAAAATAAACAAGATTGACAAACCACTGGCAAGACTTGTAAGGACAGGGAAAGAGAGAACCCAAATAAACAGAATCAGAAATGAAAATGGTGACATCACAACAGAAACCACAGAAATCCAAAAGATCATCAGAGATTACTTTGAGAATCTGTATGCCGTGAAACATGAGAATCTAGAAGAAATGGATAAATTCCTGAAGTCCTATAACCTCCCACGACTGAAACAAGAAGACCTGCAATACCTGAATAAGCCTATCACCATCGAGGAAATTGAAACAGTAATTAAAAGTCTGCCCAAACACAAAAAGCCCAGGTCCAGATGGATTCACTAGTGAACTCTACCAAACCTTTTAAGGAGGGACCTACTGCCAGTCCTTTTCAAGCTCTTCCAGGAAATAGAAGAAACAGAAACACTCCCAAACAGCTTCTACGAGGCACATATCACCCTGATACCCAAAGCAGGGAGAGACAACACAAAGAAAGAAAACTACAGACCAATATCCCTGATGAACACGGATGCTAAGATCTTCAACAAAATACTAGCAAACAGAATCCAAAGACTCCATCAAGAAGATTATACATCATGACCAAGTAGGATTCATCCCGGGAATGCAAGGATGGTTCAACATTCACAAGTCAATCAACATAATACATCATATCAATAAGAGAAAAAAAATAAAACCATATGATCCTATCAATAGATGCAGAGAAAGCATTTGACAAGATCCAGCACCCGTTCATGATTAAAACCCTCCAGAAAATGGGAATTGAAGGAACTTTCCTCAAGATAGTTCAAAGCCATCTACCAAAAGCCCACAGCGAGCATCATTCTCAATGGGGAAAAGTTGAAAGCCTTCCCCTGAAGATCAGGGACAAGACAAGGTTGCCCACTCTCACCTCTTTTATTCAATATAGTACTGGAAGTACTTGCCATAGCAATCAGAGAAGAAAAGGACATTAAGGGCATCCAGATAGGCAAGGAAGAAGTCAAGCTATCATTATTTGCAGATGACATGATATTATACCTAGAGAACCCTAAATTTCTCTACCAAAAAACTCCTAGAAACAATAGACATCATATAGTAGAGTGGCAGGGTACAAAATCAACACCCAAAAGTCAGTGGCTTTCCATATACAAATAACGAAAGAGAAGAAAGGGATATTAAGAAAGCGATTCCATTCACAATTGTGCCACAGAAAATCAAATACCTAGGAATCAGCTTACCCAAGTGTGTAAAGGACCTGTACAAAGAAAACTACAAGACACTGCTCCAAGAAATAAAAGAGGACACAAGGAAATGGAAACACATTCCCTGCTCATGGATGGGGGAGAATCAACATTGTCAAAATGGTAATACTCCCTAGAGCTTTGTACAGATTCAATGTGGTCCCTATAAGGATACCCATGACATTCTTCAAAGAAATTGACCAAACACTCCTGAAATTTGTATGGAACAATAAACCCCAAGGATAGCTAAAGCAATCCTAGGGAAAAAGAAGATGGGAGGCATCACCTTTCCCAACTTCAAACTGTACTACAAGGCAGTAGTAATTAAAACAGCATGGTATTGGAATAAAAACAGACCTGTGGACCTATGGAATAGAATTGAGTATCCTGACACCCAACCTCAAACACATGATCATTTAATCTTTGATAAAGGTGCAAAGAGTCTAAAATGGAGCAAGGAAAGCCTCTTCAACAAGTGGTGCTGGGAAAACTGGGCAGCTACATGTAAAAAAATGAATTTGGACCTGTGTCAAACACCATGCACAAAAATCAGATCAAAATGGATTAAAGATCTCAATATCAGACCTGAATCCATAAAGTACATTAGAAGAAAATATAGGAAAAACCCTCCACAACATTGAAGCTAAAGGCATCTTCAAAGGTGAAAAGCCTTCTAACAAAGCAACTAGAAGAAAATCTAAACATAAGGGACTACATGGAACTAAAGAGCTTCTGCACCTAAAGAAAAAGTGACCGAAGATAGCAAATACAGATTCAGCCAGAATGAGGAAAGAAATAGCCACCCAATACCCAACTGATGGTTACCATCCAGGATATATCAGGCACTGGTACAGCTTATAAAGAAGAAACAGCCAGGCTTTGCATAAAAATGGAGAAAATGAACAGAAACTTCGACAAAGAAATTGGAGATGGCCAAGAGGCATATGAAAAAATGCTCATCATCATTAATCATCAGAGAGGCTGCAAGGCCAAACCCAACAATGAACTTAATTGATATCTTTATGTGGCGAGATGGGCACTGGTGGAGGGACGGGTGCTGAAACATGTATGACAAATTAAAATGAATTTTAATTAAAAAAAAAAAACAATGATACCACCTCACACCATAGAACTAACACAGGTATCAAAAGCGGTAAAAGAACAAGTGTTGGCGTAGGATGCGGGAAAGGGGACTATTCATAGCCACGTTGGTGGGAAGTGTCGACTGGGTACAACCTTTCTGGAAAACACAATTGGACATTCCTCCAAAGCGCTAGAAATTGAGCTCCCTTTTGGCCCAGCCATACCAGTCTTGGAATATACCCTGGGAAGCCAAAACTTACACAGCGGCAAAATACATACTTTGCACTTTTATTTTTATAGCAGCACTAGTCACAATAGCCAGACTCTGGAAACCAACTAGTTATGCCCTAGAACCGATGAGCTGGATAAAGAAACTTCGTTACATCTACACAATGGAATACTATGCAGCTGTTAGGAAAATGAAGTTAAGTAAAATTTGGCTATAAATGGATGGACATGGAAAGATCAGTTGGTGAAATTAGTAGAAGGAAAGAGAGAGATATAGAATGACTGCATTTATTTGCATGCCATAACTATATAGGTGGTCTTAACAAAAAGGGAAATTACCAAACATGAGGGAATTTGTGTTGATGTACAGAGAAGGAAACATGTGCGATTAAATGTTGAAAGGGCTGATATTTTCATCATAGAACTGGAGCATTAAATACAGGCAAAAAAATGTACAGATGCGCCTTAAGGTGTGCGTAGTACAACACACAAAGTGCAGGAGAAGCTGAAGGGAGAGAGAGAGGGAGAACAGGGTTGGAAGGAACCTGCCATTTAGGCAGGCTATGGAGGGGGAGGGAATTGTGGGACATTGGTGGTGGAAAATGGGCACTGGTGGAGAGGACGGGTGCTGAAACACCATTATGTGACCGAAACCTCCAAACATAAACAATAGATTGTAATTGTATATC